>ML801456.1:83735-149065 GCA_009831015.1 Picea engelmannii | reverse complement strand
TGATGAAGGTATATTCTTAGGGTATGCTACAAACAATAAAGGATATAGATTTTATAATAAGAGGCTACATAAATTGGTTGATTGTATTGACATAAAAGTTGATGAAGAAATACTGGTATGAGATATAAGTAGTGTTGAATCAACAACAGAGGATATAGTTGAAGTTGAAGATGAACAATTACAAGACTCAGATGAAGATACAAATACTTAGGAAGACTCAAATCAGTAGACAACATCAAATCCTCCCTCCATAATTACTCAAAAGAATCATCCTGCAAGTCAGATAATTGGTGAGAAAGATAAAGGTGTAAAAACTAGGAGAAGGATAATCAAAGAGACTGAGCAATCACATATAGCCTTCATATCCATGGTGGAACACAAGAACTTTAATGAAGCCAGTAAAGATGTAAATTTGTTAAAATCAATGAATGAGGAACTGGATCAAATTGAGAAGAACAATACTTGGGAGCTTGTTCCTAGACCTGCAGATAAGAATGTAATTGACACCAAATGGGTTTTTAAGAATAAAATGAATGAACAAGGAAAAAATGTTAGGAATAAAGATAGATTGGTCTGTAAGGGGTATGCACAAGTTGAAGGACAATATTTTGATGAAACCTTTGCACCAATGGCAAGATTGGAAGCCATTAAAATATTTCTTACCTATGCATGTCATAAGAACTTTAAACTATATCAGATGGATGTTAAGTCAACATTTCTTAATGGGGATCTAGAAGAAGATGTATATGTGGAGCAACCTGAAGGATTTTCACTGAAAGATAATCCTGACTATGTCTGTAAGTTGAAAAAGGCATTATATGGACTGAAACAGGCACCACGAGCCTGGTATTATAGACTGGACAAATTTATATAGGACAAAGGGTTCAAGAAAGGTACTGTTGAAAGTAATCTATACATTAAGTTTGAAGGTGATGATTTATTAGTTGTTTTGGTTTATTTAGATGACATTATTTTTAGATGTACCAATGACCCTTCAGTTCAGTGGTTTGCTAATTCTATGCAAACTGAATTTGAAATTTCCATGATAGGAGAACTATCATATTTTCTTGGTTTACAAATCAATCAGAGTTCTGCAGGGCTATTTATCTCTCAAGAAAAGTATTTGAAAGAGATGTTAAAGAGGTTTTAGATGGAAGATTCTACACCTGTGAGCACACCTATGGTGGTTGGTTGCAAGATTAGTAAAGATGATATTTCACCTGATGTTGATCAAAGAACATATCGATCAATGATAGACAGTCTTCTGTACATCACAACATCTTGTCGTGATATAATGCAAGTTGTTGCAATGGCAGTTCGTTATCAATATGCTCCTAAAAAAAGTCATTTATAAACTATCAAAAGGATATTCAAATATTTGAAGGGCACAATGACTTATGGTCTCTTGTATCCTAGAAATTAGAATTTTCAATTTACTGCATATTCAGATGTTGATGGGGAAAACTGTTTGGATGAGAGAAAGAGAACCAGTGGAGGTGCATTCTTCTTAGGTGATTCATTAGTAGAATGGATTAGTAAGAAGCATGGATCTATTTCATTATCAACTACATAGGCAGAGTACATTGTTGTTGCTACTTGTTGCACTCAGATCTTATGGATGATACAAACTCTTGCAGATTTGAAGATAACTTATACTGATCCAATTCCACTTCACTGTGATAACACCAATTCCATTAGTGTCTCAAAGAATCCTGTTCTACATTCAAAGACTAAGAATATACCAAAAAAATATTATTTTATCAAAGAGCAGGTTACAAACAGAGTTGTTCAACTGAATTATATTCCTTCCACAGAGCAGATAGTTGATATCTTCACTAAACCGCCTGCAATAGCTCAGTTTGAGTATCTACGCCAGAAGTTGGGAGTGACCTTGTTATCAAGTTAAAATAGTCTATCTGATCAGGGGGAGAGTTCTCATAGTATATCTAATCAGGGGGAGAATTCTTATTGTATCTCTGATTAGGGGGAGAACAGATTAACTCTCAGTTTTCTTTGACATTGATGTCAAAGGGGGAGAAAAGGTGTGGTCTGGATGCTACAGTTGCAGGTTTAAGAAGAATAGTGTAGCCTTTCAAGGTTTCCATCAATTCCAAAGGGGGATATTGTTTTCATATTTACAAGAAGAGTGTGGTTGTCATTGATGGCAAGAATAACAACGACGATGGCATATTGGCAAAAATGATGGAAAACATGAAAACAACGATGATAGCATTGAGAATTGTTGTCTACAAGCTCAGGAGGATGAGCATAGGACTTCCAGGAGTGCAGTAGAAAGGCCCTTGACATCCAAAGTATCGAAACCCTTTGAGAATATGAACGAAGTCAAAATCTCAGAAGAGATAGCGGATTTACCATTACATTGGCGAGAAATCTTAGAAGGGACAATGCTTTCCAGAAGTGAAGACAAGGTCCAAGAGACAAACTCGTAGGAGAAACAAAGGTCAAAGCCTTTGAATACTTAGAAAATATTCTAAGTCAGAAGAAATTGTAAGCTCAAAAGGAGGAGCGACACTGGCCGTCGTATCAAGAACTATGAAGATCTGGACCATTGGATCGAGGAAAGTCGTGGGCCGTCGATTGGACGAGAGCGGAGAATCGAGAATCGAGAAACAAAAGAAAGGAAGTGCTAACTTTTGACATCACGAAGTGCGAAGTCCCGAAGTGCGAAGGAATCTTGGTCGTCCATTGAGGAAGGACACGTGGTGAGAGATTAGCAATACACTAATTCACAAATCGGGAAATCAGAGATAGGAGAAGCGAAAACTCGCAAAGTCTGAGTTCATGAAGGTGATCACAGCCATTGATCGAGGAAGGTCATGGATCATTGATCTGGCATGACAAAGTGCGGAGTTCGGGAGTTCGGACCTCGAAGAAAGGACGTGCTATAACTTTCAACATCATGAGTCACGAAGTCTTGAAGTACAAAGAGGATAGATCTAAACCATCCATTTAGGGGAACCATCAAGATTGTGAGTTCGACAGTCCCATCGCATTGCGGGGATTGAAGGTGCACGAAATTTAAAAAGTTAAGGGCAGGCCGCAATTGAAACCATGGTTTTGGAGAAAGGACACGTGGAGGCTCGAGGTAAATTGCAGGGTAAAACATAGTTTGATCTCAAAATGCCTTTGGCCATGCCCGCATTCGTATGGTCACATGATATCATCGCCCAAGGTCACATGAGCGGAATATAGTGGAAGGAGTTAGTGCTTCTAGGCTCCACATCAGAGGTTACGCATTGAAAATTCATAAGGGACTCTGCGTGTATAATCCAACGACGTTGATCAAACAAAATTTGATCGAAGGGTTGTTGTTTCACTTCATGATTTCTTGATCAGTTACAATTTAGTTACACTAACTAAATCATTGTTCCTGAGTGGTTGAATCATTGTTCATGAGTGTTGGAATCATGATGCCTGATCGTTTTCGAGATTCCCGACTTGAGCGTTGGAGATGCGGAGTGTAACGGATAATGAGAGCAGGAACAAAAGAAAAATGTTGTGACAAAGAGAGGTTGTTTTTTCTCAGTAAAATAAGTTGAACTATATGTGATCAAGAAGATAGCAGAAACAAAGCCGAAAAGACGCAGAGATGAAGAACATAAGCTGAACAAAGAAGAAATGGTGAAAACAATAGACTGTACAAGAACTTAAGCGCAAGAAGATACGATCAGGAACACACTGATGCAAGAAGAGCATAGCAGTGTAGAAGAACAATGATCAGACTGGTAAGCCATTGATAAATTATGTATCACTATAATAAATTTCAGAAAGCAAAGATTTATATCTCAGGGTGGTAGGGTGGTGCTAGGGAGGAATATTTTCGTCAGAGTTTCAAGTGGGTGCTTGAACACAGGGAGGTGTAGGTTCCATATGGTTGCAGCCAGAAAAACCAAGGTGGTAGGGTGGTGCTAGGGAGGACTGTAGTCCTCAGAGTTTCAAGTGGGTGTTTTAACACAGGGAGTTGTAGCTTCCATATGGTTGCGTCCAGAAAAACCAGGGTGGTAGGGTGGTGCAAGGGAGAACCATTGTTCTTTGTTATACAGGTTGGTGCTTATGTGATTGGAAGTTGGTGCTTCCATCCAGTTGGTGCTAGAACACTTAGGGATTTGGTGCTTCCTTCTAGTAGGTGCTAGAGAAACCATAGAGTTGGTGCTCTCAACAAGTTGCATCTCGTTAAAGAAGAGGTTGTAGCCTCATTTTGAGTTGGTTCTCAAAGAAATATGATGTACAGAACTTAAAATATTTCCTATCATTCGAAGAAGAAGAGGTTTTCTCCCTTTATGGGTTTCCTCGTGAATATTTGTCTCTGTGTATATCATATGTGTGATTGATGTTTGTTATTTATGTTGCTCATGTCTTGCATAATCTTGATGATCACTTGGATAAGGTTAATAATATTTTAATAGGCATAAAATTGTTTAAGCACAGTAACAACTGATTCACCCCCACCCTCTCAGTTTTCTTAGTAATTCCAACAAGGACGTGGTTGCTTCTCTGTTGTTGGAAGAAATAAGAATAAATAACATGGAAGGATCAACCAAATATGTTATGGAAGTGATAGGTTGACTGGTATACAGAGATAAAGGTAAATTCTCTGGTAGAGAGTTTAATTTGAAGGGTAGATCTAAATCCCCAGTTCAGTCGACTCGAAGATGTTGGAAATGCGATAAATATGGGCATTATAAAAGGGACTATAATTCAAAGGCAACAAAAGTAAATGTTGAATACGCTGAGAATAAGTTGATTGAGAGAAAGAATACCTTGGACAAGGGAGGTGATATGTACCTAACATCAACCAGTACACAGTCAAATCAATATGTTTGGCTGATCGACTCATGAGCATCCTATCACATGAAACCACATAAATAATCGTTATGTGAATATGAATGATATGATGGGGGTGAATTGTTCTTGGGGGACGACTCAAAAACTATAATTTTCGGATGGGGAAGGGTCCAATTGAAACTGCAGGATGGGAGGAAAAGAACCCTTCCAAGTGTGCTACAAATTTTGGGTTTGGAAAGAAAACTAATATATGTCAGCAACATGAGTGATGCAAGTGTGCATACTCTATTTCATAAGGATTCGTGCAAGATGGTCATAGGTGCTATGGTATTAGTGAGAGTAGTTCCTATTGATAACATGTACAAGATGTTAAGGAATGTCAACTCAACTGGATGGAACAACATCAGTTCTCCTAAAATTGACTCGAATGTGAATCGAACCGAATCGATGTCGACACAACTTGACTCAAATCGAGCCAAGTCGGTTCAAATCGACTCTAAAATACATAATGAATTCGACCCAAACAGGCTATGGCACAAGAGGATGGGACACAATGGAGAAAAAGGACTTCGAGCCATGTAAAGAAAAGGTATGGTCGAAGGTTTTTCTGTATGTGGTTTAGAAGTTGACTTTTTTGAACATTTGATATATGGGAAAAAAAGTCCAGTTAGGTTCCCATATGGAGAAACAATGGAAAATGGGATTGTAGAACTGGTGCATAGTGATGTGTTTGTCCCGGTTATAGTTCCTTCACTTGGTAGATCCATGTATTATGTCTCCTTCATAGATGATTTTTCCTGGAAGACATGGATATATTTCTTGAGGAAGAAATCAAAGGTTTTCGAGAGATTTAAAGAGTTTAAATATCTTGTGGAAAACCAGACAAAGAAGATGATTAAAGTGATGAGGAATTAAAATGGTGGTGAATTATGTGGAAAATTATTTGATCATTTATATAAGCAGTGTGGCATAACATGCCAAGATACAATTGGAAATAACATGGACACAATAAAATACAATTTGATCGTCGATGACATGTTGTTGATTGGAAACAACATGGACACAATAAATGAGTTGAAGAAGAAGTGATCCTCCAAGTTCAACATGAAGGATCTCGGTGCAACTAACTTTATTTTGGTAATGGAGGACCGAGGTTAAGAGAGATCAAGCCGCTAGAAATATTTGGTTGAATCATATGAATTTTATTGAAACAATTCTAAAATGATTCAACATGAAGGATTGCAAACCAATGAAGGTGCCAATTCCTGTGGAAGAAAGTCTTAATGATGAACAATGTCCAAAGTCACAGGAAGAAATAGAGGACATGGCATGTGCTCCCTATGCAAGTGTGGTTGGTAGTCTAATGTATGTGATGTTCTAAACTCAACCAAACATTTACCATGCAGTGGGAGTGCTGAGAAGGTACATGTAGACACCTAGAAAGGATCATTGGACAAATGTCAAGAGAGTATTCAAGTATTTTTGTGGCACGGAGGACTATTCTATATGTTACCAAGGAAAACTTGGAGGTGACAGTGGTAAATTATATGTATATGTATTTGTCGACGTCAATTGGGCTGGATATATGGATCGACGAAGGTTGACCAGTGGATATGTATTTAAAATGTTCTATGGAGAAATAAGTTGGATAAGTAAGGAGGTTGTATTCTTGTTGACAACAAAATTTGAATACATGGTGGCCACTCATGGAAGCAAAGAAGCGTTATGGATTCAAAGATTGTGTTTGGGAATTTGGTTTGAGAAGAGAGACATGAAGGTAAGTTGTGAAAGTCAAAGAGCAATATTTATAGAAAATAACCCTCCTTATCATTCAAAGACTAAGCACATTGATGTACAATACCATTTCGTAAGAGACATGGTGGAAAGTAACAAGGTGCTACTGGAGAAAGTAGACAAGTTGGAAAACATAGCAGACTTGTTGACCAAGTCTGTGAGTGTTGTGAAGTTCTCTTGGTGTAGAGACGAAATGGGAATTGTTTCCCTCGGTTTGTGAATGAAAGTTCAAGAATCTCTTGTTTCAGAAAAGAATACAACAAGTGGGATAATGTTGGGTTGTTATATTCTTTGTAGTGAAAGTCTAGTCGAGTTTAATTGACTCACAGTTGAAGTCGAGGTAGATCGACAACAAGTCGAAGGTCGAGGAAGTCAACCAAGTAAAGTCAAAGTCAAAGATATCAATAACAAGTCAAGTGACAAGAGTTCATAATGTGGGCGTGAGACGACCGACTAGAGACCGAATGGAGGCCCACTGGTAAATCTGACTTGGAGTCGATTGTAACAGAATCCTGAAATTTGTGAGATTTGTAGCTAATGATATGCATAGATCTTTAACCTTTTTTAGGCTCCAATATTTAATTTTTTTCCTATTGTAAATCCTATAAAGAGGTGTGTTATAATGTGATAAAGGATAATGAAAAATATGTTATTGCATGTATAAATCGTAGGTTGTTGGTCATGCATATGTAAGTTGAATTGGACACAGGGTTGTTCTTGCCTGTGCAAGAGGGTATGATGTTGATTATGTCTTAAGTGTGGACCAAGGTTAGACTTGTAAAATTTTATTCTAAATGAATAAGACAAAAAGAGAGCAGAACACTCAAAGGAATGTTAGTTTTCCCAGTTATTGGTTTCCAGGGTAAAATCTTGGTGTACTGTGTGATTGCTTGTTTCATTTTCTTTCTTGATTAAATTATTCTTCTCTTCTTCTAGTATTAGTGTGGAAGTGGCCTGTATTTCCTGACATAAGGGATCCAATTTCTATTTGAGGTATAAATGCATGAAGATTAGTGAGTATGCAATTAAGACTATCAAGGATGATTACTACACATCATGTCATTTCCGGTGATATGTGGTACACCACATAGTTCCTCATGGTTAGTAAGATATGGCTTTGTGAAGTTGGAGAACCCTTTAGAGTAATCTAGAAGCTCCTAGCAGGTCAACAAGAATCCAATATTCTAGAAATCTTCTAGAGAGTATTTAAGAAGATTCTTACTCAAAGTGGTTGCAAAGAGAAATTATTTAAATAATAAAGTTGTCAAAGTGGTTGCAAAGATAACTTATTTAAATAATAATGTGGTTACAACAAGAAAGTAGTTAATGGTAAATAAGTTATGATTTAACTAATTAAGGAATTGTTAGTTGGAACAAGAAGTGGTATGTTTATTAATTATAGGTAAAGTAGTTGTAATAAAAGGTTGAATAGTCGAAGTGGTTGAACAAGAAATGAATTAAATAATAAAGAGGTTGCAACAAGAAGTTAATTAAGGGAAAAAAAGTTATGTGTTGACTAATTAAGGTAAGTTAGTTGCAACAATAAAGTGGGTTATCCCTAGAAGATGGAGAAAGGGGTAAAATAGTTATAAGGAAACATCTAGAAGAAGGCACTTGGAAAAGTAAAAATACGAGAGCAAGGGATTCCTATTAGCATCTACCTACCTATTGAAAATTATTGAATATTTATTTTTTGAAAGTTTATTTCCAGGTATACATTGACAAATTTGAGAATGCGTAGGTCTGAGGCAACAAAGGTCTGAAGGAACAAAAGTTTCGTAGCTACAGAGGAAGTGAATGAAACATGATTTCAGAGGTTATCCACGAGCCGCAGGCACAGAGAAGAAAAAACATCCACAGGCCATAGTGGAGGAAAGCGCAGATACCCATGAGCTATAGAAAGGGAAAGCACTGATCCGTAGAAGGGGAAAGAAGGAAGATGCTTGTTCCAAGTCGCAAGATCTAAGGAGAGACTGCAGGTATGTTTGTTAGATATTAGTTACAACAACAATACTATAGAGATAAATGTATGTTCATGGTTATGCTTTGAGATTATATCTTAGTGGTGTTGTGGAGCATGGTTGAGGTATGAATTGATGAGGTTTGGTATATTCCCTCTTGGATGTATGGTATCTATTGTAAAGTATGATTTGAGGTAGATTTGTTGAGGCACATTGTTGGTGTAGTTAGCTTGGTTTTATTGACATATCTTGTTGTGCATTGTGAGAGAAATTTGTTAGTGGTCTTGGTATATGATTGGATTATGAGTGGTACATAATTGAGGCTACATAAAAATGAGGTTGTGGCACATGGTTTTATTTAAGGTTTTATGGTATTCAATTTATGAATAGTGTGATGTATTACTAGAGGCCTCTTGTTGGTTATCTTGGTGTATGTTTTGGTATATAGTTGAGGTACATGGATGAGAAATATAGATCATGAGTTGGCTCATACATGAGGTACATGGTATGGTGATGTTGATGAGACATAGTCTGGTATAGTTTATATACATGTCTTGGCATATTATTAGAATCACATCTTGATCTTGGTATATTTTGGTGATGGTTATGAGTTTTTGTGAGTGGTTTAGGTTGATGCACATTTGGATTATATTGTGGATATGATTAAGAATTGTCTTATTGCAGGTTGATCTATATGATTAGACTTGGTTTGATGCATGGTTGATGCATTTGTTGTGGTACAGGTTGGTACTTGGTTGTGATTAATACATTCTTTGTAAAGGTATGTGTGGGTGATGGTAGTATTTGTGAGTAGTCTTGGTTGATGCACATCTTGGTGATATTGTGAATATGGTTGAGCGGTTTTGGTAAGTATATCTGATCAAGTTGATGAGATTACAATGACATGTTTTAAGTATCAGGATTAGAGTGAAAGTTTGACAGAAATAGAGACAGTAACAATGAAACTGGGTGAGTTTATGGTAACCCATGAGTTGCAGTGAGGATAGAAACAAACATCCATGAGTTGTAGTTAAGAAGGGAGTGGATACTCGTGTGTTATAGTATAAACATGTCACAGATATGTAGGAAAGAGTTGAAGAATATTTGTACAGATTGTGACAGGCTTTTTAGTGACAATTATGACAATGACAAAATGAGAGTGACATAGTTTGATTCAGTAAAAATGACAGGCTGGCTACATTTGGCATTTATACTTCAGGGAAATTTGGACGAGGAAAGGATAGGTGGTTGGAGTCGGAGAGCCAGGGCATTGGATCTTGCTTCAAGTTGGATGCTGAGACTTAGGGGATTGGAGCCTCCTTTTGGTTGGAGCCAAAGAATTGGGGAGTTGGAGCTTCCCTCAGGTTGGGGCTTGAGAAACTAGGGGGTTGGAGCCTCCTTCTGGTTGGAGCCAAAGAATTGGATGTTTGTGCTTCCTTGAATGTAATTATTTGAAATATAAGAAAACCATTATGTGGTTTTATCTCGCATTGGGTTTCCACATAAAATACTAGTGCACTGTGTATTGTGTGGATGTGTCTATTATTGTTCATTATGCAATGATGGATTTTAATGTTTATGATGCAATAATATATTGATGATGAACTGATGAACATTGTCAAATAAATTAAAATAATATATGTTTTGGTTAAAATGAATAATAAGTGGTATAAATTGTTCATTAATGATTCACCCCCCCTCTCAGTAATCCAGCAATTGGAATCAAAGCAGGTTCCTTCAAGAGATATTTTAAACACTAGAAGGAGATCATGGAATGTATTGAGAATGGAGTACCATTGTTTAATGGTCAAAATGGTCTAGAGTATGAGATGTGGAGCATAAGGACGAGAACATGTTTAAATGATCATGGATATGATATTTGGTATTCAGTTGTCATAGGATATAATGCTACCAAGAAATAAAAGAATACAACCAAGAATGAATTAAAGAATAATAACAAAATAACAATGGATTTCATTTGGGAAGGATTACCTGATCTGGTAAGGGAAAATGTTGGAAAGTGTTCATGAGATAAAAAAATTTGGGATAAGATACATGATATCTATTTTTCTCCCATCACAGATTTAGAGTTTGATAAAGAATATACTGGTACAAAACAGGAAGAAAGATGCTCATCATGTCAGACATATTCAAAAGAAGAAGAGTGTAAAGTCAAAGAAGCGAACAAAGGTGAGTTCTTTTGTTTTAATTGTGAAGAGTGCAGACATATTGAAACTGAATTCCCTTACTTGAAGATTGAAAATTATGAAATATAACACAATACTGACATTGAAAAGGTAGACCTAATTAGTGCTTTATATGAACTAAAGAAACAAAGAGAAGAAAATAGGTCACTCAAGATAGTACTTATAAATCAAAAGGAAAGTGCTCGAATTTTTGAAGAATCCCAACAAGTTATCGATCACTTAAAAGCTCAGCTAGAAGAAGACATAAATATAGAAGAAAATATCAAAGGTCACGAGTAGTGTTTTGTTAAGAACCAAATATCAAAATAGTATAAAAAGACCTCAAAATAAGTACTCAAAGCCTTGAAAAAGAGATGGTTTCATATAATAAGCCTCTTCGAGGGGGAAACCTCCTTATACACCACATAAATTTCCAAATATGAGAACATTCCAAATGAAAAGGTCTTGGTATATATAGGAGATTAGGAGGTACAATTACAACTAATGGACCTAAGATGACATAAATAAAATAACATTACTAGTGTAATATACCCCAATTAAGGGGTAATGTTCCACTATTTAGGGCTTAACATGCACCTCCCCTTCAGACAAGTGTTTTCCACAACGCTTGAGTAATTTTGGATGCTTCTTTATAAAAGACTCATATTCCCAAGTGGAATCTTTAGAAGTTAGTTTCCTCCACTTAATGAGATACTCTGAAATGGATCTATTCCTCAACTGGTGAATTCTTGTGTCAGTGATAGCCTCAGGCTTCAATATGATTTTTCCTTCCTCATCAAGTTATAGCAATATAGTTTGAATTGGGATCTTTTCACCTATAACCTTCTTTAAGCGGGTGTACTCACCAAGATGCAGGCAACTCCAATTTGTACGCCACAATACCAATATTTTGCAATACCTTACAAGGGCCATAGTACTTTGGTGATAATTTATTATCCTTCTTAGCTTTCTTGAGGGACATCTGCTTGTATGGTTGTAGTCTTAAAAATACCCAATCCCCTAATTCAAAACTTATTTCACTGCAATGTTGATCTACTTGTTGTTTCATGTGATTTTGTTCCATGGTCAGGTTTTCCTTTAATAGTTGGAGAACTTGTTGTTGAATATCGTTGTGATATTCCACTAATTGAACCTTAGATTTTTATTTTAGAGAAGAGGTGATGGAAGGTGGGTGGTATCCATAGAGTTCCATAAATGGTGTCATTTTTGTTCTAGTATGAAAGGAAGTGTTATACCACCATTCTACCAAGGGTAACCAATTGAACCATTGTGTTTGTTTATCATAGACAAAGAAACGAAGGAAGCCTTCCATACATTTGTTCACTATCTTAGTTTTTCCATCAGATTGAGGATGATAAGATGAGATATGAGCCAATTGAGTACGAAAACAAGAAAATAATTATATCCAAACAATCCCAGTGAAGATGGGATATCTATCACTTACAATAATCTTTGGGCTTCCATGTATCTTTTGAACTGTTTCCATGAATGTGGTGGAAACTATACTAGATTTGAAAGGATGAGAGAGTGCACAAAAGTTTGCGTACTTGGTCAATCTATCAACAATCACCCTGATGAAACTCTTTTCTTCACACTTTGATAACCTTGTGATGAAATCCATGGAAACCTCCTCCCAGTGCTAACTTGGGATGGATAATGGCTGTAAAATACCTAGGGTCTTAATTGTTTCCACCTTATTTTGTTGGCAAACCAAACATTCTTCCACAAACCATTGAACATTAGTTTTAAGGCCATCCCAAAAAAATTCCTTCTTGACCCTATGGTAGGTTTTCAGAAATCTTGAGAGCCCACCTACTGGAGAGGTGTGCAATTATAAGAGTACCTTTTGTTTGAGTTGGGAGTTCTTACATAAATATAAGTGATCTTTGTACCATAGTGAATCATTTTTCCATGTAAATGTATATGATTCACTGGAATCTTGTTACAACCTTTGAATGAGAGTCCACATGTTTTTTTCATTCTTCCATTCATCCCTCGCTTCTATTATCCAATCAAGTTGGATGACCAAGATAGCACAGAGAAAGGCCTCAACATATTCATCCTTTATTGAGAGTGCATCTACCACAACATTTTTCTTCCCTTTTTTGTAGATGATTCAAAATCATAACCCAACATCTTGGTCACCCATTTTTGTTGTTCTTGTGAAGATAGTATGTGTTCCAAGAAGTATTTAAGACTATCATGATATGTTTTGACCTTGAAGTGACTACCTATTAGGTAAGGTCATTATTTCTTCAAATCATGTAGTATTTCCATCATTTCCTTCTCATAAATGGGTTTGTTTAAGTCTTTTCCCTTGAGTGGCCAACTTTCAAAAGAAAGTGGCCTTCCTTCTTGCATTAGAACAACACCAATTCCATTCTCGAGGCATCACATTCCGCAATAAAGTTTTTTGTGAAGTATGGTGTGGTCAATATAGGAGATTTGCACATCGCCTCTTTAATTTGTTCAAAATCTTGAGTTGCCTCTAGAGTACATGAAAATGAATCCTTCTTAGTTAATGTCATTAAAGGTGCTGCTATTCTTCCATAGTTCCGAACAAACTTGCGGTAGTAACCTGTCATACCTAAAAATCATCTAAGATTCTTCAATGTTATGGGAATCGTCTAGTTCATCATGGCCTTAATATTGTTAGGATCTACCTTGACACCTTCATGAGATACCATATGACCCAAATAATCTACCTCCTTTACCCCAAAGAAACATTTGGATGGTTTGGCATATAGTTGTAGAACCTTGTCAACATGTCGCACATCATCCTCCCAAGACTTTCTATAGATTAGTGTATCATCAAAAAATACTAACACAAATTTTAGAAGGAAGGGCTTGAAAATGGAATTCATCAACCCTTGGAATGTGGAAGGTGCATTCATAAGGCAAAAAGGCGTGACCAAAAATTCATAATGGCCTTCATGAGTTTTGAATGTTGTTTTTTGGATATCTTCTTCCTTGATTCTAATTCGATGATACCTTGAACAAAGATCCAACTTTGCTCCATATAGTTCATCTAGAAATTCATCAATGAAAAGAATGGAAAAATTGTATTTAATATTGATCTTGTTGATCTCTCTATAATATAGACACATACGCCATGGAACCTCTTTCTTGAGTACCATTACCACCGATGCAGAATAAGCACTTTGGCTAGGTCTAATAATGCTAGCCTCTAACATTTATTCAACCATACGCTCAATTTCACTCTTCTGGGCATAAGGGTATCTGTAAGGCCTAATGTTAGGAGGAACACTCCTAGGAATTAGGTGAATAACATGATCATGATTTTGAGTGGGTGGAATACCTCTGGAAATATCTTCAAATACTTTGGAATGCTTATTAATGATTCCTTGGAGATCTAGGGGAATAGATGGATTAGATGTTTGAACATATAGTGAGCATAGTTTTTGAAATTACACATTGACGACCCTTTTTCAATAATTTTTTCATGCCATTAGATATTATCACCTTACCGGGTTTCCCTGTGATACCCCTTAACTCAATTTATTTTCCTTACAATGAAAATTTCATGAAAAGTTCTTGAAAATTAAATTCCATTGTTCCCAATGATTGTAACCATTGGACTCCTAGTACGACATCAACACCACCCATGGGTATATAAATCATTGGACTATTCATTACATATTCCCCCATATTAAGATTTATCATACGGCATTTTCTTGAGCAATTGATAGTTCCTCCATCTACAATCATTACTTGAAACTCTAGTGTTGGATATATAAAGCAACTGAGAGATTTGGATAATTTATAGTGAGTGAAATTATGAGTACTACCGGAATCAATTAATACTATTACCTTTTTCTTTTTGATATATCCTTCAATATTGAGGTTTTGAGGAGTGATAATTCCAGCCATTTCATTACATGATATTGTGGGAGTCAACTCCTCAAAATATATATTTTCTACATTTTGATCTTGAGAGTGTTCTTGTTCTTGTTCTTGTTATTGTTCTTCTTCCTCTTCACAATCTATGTAGAATAATTTATTCTCACCACACTTATGTCCCTTATTGTACTTCTTGTCACAATTAAAGCATTAACCTTTTTCTTTTCTTTCCTCCAATTTTTGAGGTGTTAACCTTGTAGGTTGAGTTTTTTTAGAAGAAGGAACATTATTCTCTCGATAGATGTTAGGAGTGGTCCTTTTAGTAGCCATAACCATATTTGTACTTTCAACATTTCTTGCCACCTTGAATGCATTCTCCGATGATTTGGGTTCCAAAAGGTGAACCTCATGTTGAATGTTATCCTTTAAATTTCCTATGAATACAACAATCAGGTGCTCATCTAGAATATATGTTACCTTAATATCCAATCTTTGGAAGTTCTCAATGTGCTCTGCAGCTGAACCCTTTTGCTTGAGATTTATCAATTGGATAAAGAAGGTATTGCTTCGTGTATCCTCATAGTGTGCTATCATTTATTCCATGAAAATTTTCCAAGTGACAAGTGATTTGCGAGAACAAATCCATTGATACCACACAGATTGATTGGGTTCTAAATATAAAGAAGCAATTTGTACCTTTTGTGTATGTGGCACATCATGTAGATCAAAGAACTGCTCCGTCTGAATTATCCATGTGATTGGATCCTTGCCATCAAATTTCCTCATATCGATCTTAGGAAAGTGGTTGGTCTTCAACCCAAAGTTGGAGTTTCTCCCATCTTTATTCATCTTCCTTATGTTCTCATCATGAATTTCATGGGATGCAATTTCATTTTCAAGTGGCCTCTCTATTAGGAATTTTTTCAATCCTTCCATGATCTCTCTTTTTAAACCATCCATCTTAGTATCCATTATTGCCTCCAACTTAGCTTCAGTTGAATCCATCATCCCTTGTAGTTCATCTTTTGTTGTTGTCTTCTTTTTTAAATCATTCATGTGCCTGCGCATTTGTTCACCTTCATCAAGAGTCCAAGTAGGACCATCTGGACGATTATTTTGTGTACAAGTTCTCTTTTTGGGTAGCATGTTGGCCAAGTATCACTTTTAAACCTTGATTTCAAGGTGGTTCTGTTAGATGATCTTTCTTCTATTGTATCTCCAAAATTTTGTCCCTTCTAGGAATAATGTTTTATTTTGTAGTTCTCTGATATGTATTCTCTACAATTCCACAGGTCTGATCAAAATTGGATGTGCCAAGTGAAATTTATGGTAACTTCCCCACACCTTTTTTATTTTTTTCCCTTCTAGGAGAGCATACTTGTAAAGCGTGTCAAGAGCACAATATATAATATTTGATTCTGAAACTTATACCAGAAATACTACAAACTCTCCATTGTCCAATGCAACTATTCTCACTTAATTTGGATACTCATTGAAGAATATATCATTGTTTTACCCAGAACACTTGTTTGAGACTAGTTAATATGACTAGTCATATACCCTATCTTACAGAGTGTGTATCTAAAAATGTAGGATGATCGAGAAGCGATTTTTTTTTAGAAAATATAATTTGATAAGTTATATGAATATCCTCTAGGTTTCAGTGTCTGAAACGTTACATAAATAATTTTATACCAAAAATTCCACGATGACTAAATTCAGGATGATTCCAGAAACGTATCTTACACAAGCTATATCTCTGAAAGTATAAGGCCTCAGGAGATGAAATTTGAAACCCACATACCTTGATTCATTTAATAAATATTTTTCAAGGGGTTCCTTCTTAAACATATTATAAAAAACATTATAGAAAAAATTCCAAGGTGTTTAAGATGTAGCAGCGAAACCCCCAAACCTTGAACTCTGATACCAAATGTTAAGAACCAAATATCAAAATAGTATAAAACAACATTAGAATAAGTATTCAATGCCTTTAAAAAGAGATAATTTCAGATAATAATCTTCTTAGAGGGGGAAACCTCCTTACACACCACATACATTTCCAAATACTAGATGATTCCAAATGAAAAGGTATCATTGGTATATATAAGAGACTAGGAGGTACAACTACAACTAATGGACCCAATACGACATAAATAAAATAACATTACTAATGTAATATGCCCCAATTAAAGGGTAACATGAAACTATTTAGGGCTTAACATGTTCAGAATCCAACTTAGCATCACAGAAGGAATATGTCGAAATGAGAGATAAGATTTTGACAAATCATCTCAAGGAAAGAACTAACAATTTAAATCATCTTTAGGAAGATTTTAGTCAAGAAGAGAGAAGACTTGAAGAAGAAAAGAGAATAGAAGAAGTCATGAAGTCTCAGATGATGAAGAAATAATAAGAGGTGGATAAGATTGAAGAAGAAGTTATCATGTTAAGAGAAAACGTTGTCAATCTCAGCACACAATTTGTTGAAGAGAAAGAAACATCCACATCATCAGTTGAAGAGAATCCCTCAAGGTTGCAAGAAAGGAAGAATGAAGAGAATCCAAAGACTTATGCATAAGTCAATAAAGGTTCAATAAATAAGGAATAATGCAAGCCCTTGAAGAAAAACATTCTAGAAGTGCAAAAGTCTCGAGATGAAGACTACAGAAGAAGATCATCCACGATCATGCCAAAAAGAATCCTCAATCATTATCATGATTAGCTAAGGATGGATTTTAGAAGGAATACATAACAAAGAATATCATTCACTCCCAGGTATGTAAATTTATTTTATGGTCATTCTTTTTATTGTACTAACTTTGGATATAATGTTGCAGATTGCAGGGCTTATGAAAGAAATGTTCAAGCAATAAATTCTTATATGGCCCCATGTAGCATTGAATGTTACAAATTTCATAGCTATGGACACATAGCTTGTGATTGCATAAGAATGATCGATACTTCCATGAAATAGAATGATGAAGCCCCCCTACTCCTCCGTAGGGATACACGACCTCTCGATCAAGGATCTCTGATTCTTGAGTCAAATGACCCTATGAAACCTTAGTGGTATCCTTATGTATCTAAACATAGACCCTTTTGGCTCTCTGGTGAAGGTATTATGGTACCCGCAACCTTCCCTCTCTCTCTCTTGCGAAATATCAGAGTACTGGGCATTAGATAATTTTTCTGATAATCCCCCTCTTGATGTGACCTTGGGCGATGACCTCTAGTGACCACATGATTCCGGGCACGGCCTAAGTGGTTTGGGATCAAACTAATTTTCATTCCGTAATTCTCTTTGAGCCTCCACGTGTACTCTTTCCAAAACCACAGTTTAGATCTCGACCCTCCCTCAATGTCTTAAATCTCACACAACTCTTGTCCTCGCAATTCTACGGGATCGTCGATCTCTTGATCTTGACGGTACTATCTAAAATGACGGCTCAGATATTCCCTTTTCAAATCCATAGACCATATCTACCTCTCCTGAATCAATAGATGTGATCTCCTTCATGATTTCAGACTTCATACTTTTCAAGTCTCAAACCCTTCTTTCCTCCATACGTCAATCTTCCGGAGTTGACAATTTCTGGACACATGTCCTCCTCAATCAACGACCCTACATTTACTTTGGGTGTTTGACCTTTCAACTTAGATCAACAGTCTTGTGGCCCTCTTCTCGATCAACAGTTGAGATCTTCTTCGGGTCTTTGGACTTTTGGGATCTCAAATCTCAAACTTCACCCTTTTTCCCAATGAATTTTATCCGAAGTCTATAATCCACTAATGCGTGTCCTCTTGATATGACAATCAAGGATTACTTTGGGTCTTTACCTAGAGTGCATGGATCTATGCCACGTCTCTCTTAGATCTAATGACTATCAATTACTTCAGGACTTTACCCAGAGTCCACATATTTATGCCATGTCTCCTCTTGAACTAACAGTATCTAACGACTCATATTCACTTGGTTGATTCGACGCTTGAGGTATACTTCAAACGATGTGATAGTTCAGATCTGCTTCAGATGATCGAATGATTGATATTTTACTTCATCTCTCCGACTCTCCGGACTTCGGAAATATCAATTCTCAAACCTTGGTAAGTTCTCTCTCCTGAGTGTGTGAAGTGCTAAGGCTCGTGCACCTTACTCTAATCAGACGGATGGTGATCCTCTTCACTATGATCCAACAACCACTTTCTCTCCTCCTCCCGAGCTTCTGATTCCTTCTGACTTAGAAGATTTATCACTCTTCAAACGTATCGGCCTTTGCTTCTCCTATGAGTTCGAATATTGGATCTCGTCAACACTTATGAAAAGTTCTATCCCTTATGAGATTGATCCTTAAAGGATTTCAATTTCCCACGCACCCTTTGCATTATGGGATTTCGATAAATCAATTCGAAGGATTTCTTGAAAATAAATTCTTCTCACCCTCCTGGCATTCCTCTATTCTGGTTCTTCGACGCTTAGTCATTCCTTGACGTTGTGCACTCCTTGAACCTAGTCTAAGTTTCCTTTTCTCTCTCTATGAACTCTTCGAAGTCAATCTGAGACTCAGATGCAATCCTTTCATTCGAGATGCACACCTTGCATATAAGTTTCAAAAGAGAAGAAATTGAAACTTATCCAGTTTTGTCACAAACTCATACAATCAATTTCTTGAATAGTCATACATGAACGAAAATGAACTAAATCACATACACAGAATGTAACATTCATTCAATCACACAATAAAATGAACACAGTCCAAGATTTGGGACAGTTCTATCTATTCTATTCATTCATGAAACAAA
Source organism: Picea engelmannii (assembly GCA_009831015.1). NCBI lineage: Eukaryota > Viridiplantae > Streptophyta > Pinopsida > Pinales > Pinaceae > Picea > Picea engelmannii. The sequence goes on along the minus strand of ML801456.1, from coordinate 129,633 downwards.
TTACATAATCTTGCAGTTCTTCGCTGCGTCTTTCTTCTACTCTATTCTGCTCTACTCTCTATCTTCTTATCTCATAATACTTTTACAATGAAACAAAAAAACTTTCTAAGGATTGGCTCCACAAGCTCTCTCATCTTATCTGCAACCTATCCTATAAATTCATAGCAGTTACCTACTTTGTCCTATTACAATAACTAACAATTATTACCAGATAAGAGTCAACACTTTATATCTGAAACCCCTTACAGTCCTATACGACTTTACAAACACAACATATTTAAAAATGTTGTTCCAAAAATATCTCAAAAACTCAATTTACTTTTGAGTTAAATGTTTATTTGAAACTCTGTCATGCTGAGATGTCATATCTTTGCCTCCACACTTGCATATTTGAATTTGAAGGCGATGCTCCTGCATCATACTCCTCTGGTTAAAATTTTCATGGACTCTTGTCCATGAGCTCCTGTGTTGTTTTTCCATGCTTCAAAATATCAGGTTCTGTGACCCAACTTGCATCTTCCATTGGATGATATTTCCACTTCACTAAGTATTCAGGATATGTATTCATCCTGGTCTTCTTTCCATCTCTCTATTCAATGATTTTCTCCATCTAAGGTTTTTCTTCTGTGGGTAATTGTTAGTCCCACTGAAATTCCTTCTGATCATATAATTCGTTTGCCTCATATCTCCTGTAAGGATACTGCAACATTGAATATTGGTGATATCCCAACATTGTCTGGAAACTCAATTTCATAAGCATTGGATGCATAAGTTTTTGAGAATCATGCATGGTCCTATATTATTCATATTCAAATTGTTATATGTTCCCCTTGGAAACCTTTATTTTCTCAAATGAGCTAAAACTTCATATCCAACTTTGAATTAAACTTTTGTCCTCTTTTGATCAATTCTGTTCTTGTATTTCTGGCTGTTGTTTTGTAGCTGTTCTCTGACTCTGTCATGGAGTTTCTGCATTTTTGTTGCAAACTCTTCTTCTCCAACGCTTCTGAACTCTTCTTGATTCGAATCTCTCAACTCTGTAATACCTCTTGGCTGTATACCATACACAATTTCAAATGGAATTTTCCCTGTGCTCCTATTCACTGAATTGTTGAATTCAAATTCTACTTGTGCTAGAATCTGATCCCATTGATGACCTTGCTCAGTGACTAAACTTCTTAACAAGTTTCCCAGACTCCTATTTACTACTTTAGTCTATCCATCCATCTGAGGGTGATATGATGAAATGAAGGACAAGTTTTTCCCCAGCCTCTTCCATAGATTCCTCCAAAAGTGTCCTACAAATTTGGTGTCCTTGTTTGAGACTATGCTCCTCAACAATCCGTGTAGTCTCACCAATTCTTTGAAAAACAAATTGGCTATGTGTGTAGCATCATTTGTTTTCTAGCATGGTATGAAATGTGCCATTTTTGAAAATCTGTCCACCACAACAAATATGGAATTGCTCCCTTTTTGAGTTCTGGGCAATCCCAAAACAAAATCCATACTGATTGCATCCCATGGCCTCTCTCAAATTGGTAATGACTGATAAAATACGGTGTTTTGTTGTCTTCCTTTTTCATACTGACAAATTTTGCATTTGTTCACAAAAAAATTCACCTCTGCCCTCATTCTTGTACAATAATATGAATTACTCAGTTGTGCAAATGTCTTATCATGACCAAAATGTCCAGCTAAACCTCCACTATGTTTCTCTTTTAGCAGGTTATCTCTCATTGAGCATCTTGGTATGCATAGTTGGCTTGATTTGAACAATAATCCATCCTAGATTAAATATTCAGTCCATGGGATTCTATCTCCCAACAAAGGATTCTTTCATGCCTGATAAGCTTCCTTAAAATCTACATCTTCTCTATAAATCTCCTTGAGGTGTTCAAACCCTAAGGTCTCCACTTGGAATTCCTGTACAATTAAACTCGTCCTGCTCAAAGCATATGCAACTTTGTTAGCAGTTCCAACAATATGTTTAATAACAAAAGTAAAATTTTGCATAAATTCTACCCATTTATCATGTAATATCCCCAAGGATGAGCCCTAGTTGTATTTATAAATTTAAAACATGTTTTGTAGGCTGTTGAGATGAGTTATAATAAGCTAGGAGGATTATTTGGTGATTAGGCCAGAGAACCTAGGTGTTAAAGGCCAGGAGCATGATTTTGTATATGTAGTTATCCTGATCATTAATAAAATATAAACATTGTTACATTGAGACCCACCATGAATAAAGTGTGATGGGGGACTCATCTTCCACAAGGTTGGGTAAGGGAGGAGGCTAAGTGTGTGGGATTAGGGGCTAAGCTAGGGGGCTTACCTCTAGACAGGATAATAATTTTTATTATTTCTTGAAGGCTAAGGTGGACATGTTGAGTGTTGTCCTAAGTTCCTGTAAAGGGAACGTGTGCTAAGTGGAACTCATGTGTCTCTAGGAATACAAGTGTCAACCTAGGCACATGTAGTTATAGCTGGGAAATCTAGCGTTGTTGGGTTCACGTCCCATTCTGTCATCCTTCGCTTGAGTTTGCTAGGATCTGGGGCATCTGAACCCATTTTGCCTCTGCGTTTGCATGTGCATTGTGTTTCTTGTCACTCACCCTGAAACCCGTGGGAAAATTGATGGACTGATTTGTGTCTCCGTGGAAGTCCGAGTATCCCGTATTTGTCTGAGTCGTGTGGTGTCGTAACTGTGGGATGTTGTGGCCATGCAGTTCATCCATGAGCCGTTTTGTGTATCTTGAGGAACCCGACACTTGGGTAATCACCTTAGACATGTTTTTTTTTAGCGTTGGATGGTGTCACGTGTGGTGCCATGCCCATATTTTGATGTTTCTATCATCCTTGTGTGAATGAGTGTTGAACCGTTGTTGTTGTCCTTCTTGTGTTGGAACAGAGTTGAAGAAGTAGGTTGTCATGCCTGTGTGCAACACTCTCTCCAGGTGAGAGAGGTGGTTGTGGTTGAAGATGCATGTTGTCAGGCCTGTGAACAGATCTCTCCAGGTGAGATAGTTTACTGGGAAGTGGTTTTCTCCCAGAGAGAGTCTAGCACCAACTACAAAGCTCTGAGAATTCTTGATCCAACATGTTTCCGAGACCCAGAGAGGGAGGTGAAGCAACCGATGGACTATGCTTGTGAATATGTATACTCCTGGGTGGAACAATCATGTGGGGAATGTGAGTCTATGAGTAGTGGACATAAGAAGGCTCTTGGAGAGAATATTTCCAGTTGCACTGTGTAGTTTCCTGTGACCTCAGCCTAGTCTAGGATTCCCTTTCCCTGGGTGGAGCTTAGTCCCATCTCTAGGGTGACCCACTGCTGAGTGTGATGAGAAACGTGGTCTATGGTTGGGAGGTCCATGGAAGGTCTGCAAGTAGTTGGTGGAGTTACTCCAATTTTAAAGATAAGTATCATCATGTGTTTAATATCAATTAAAATGCATGTCTGTGATGCTTGCATGTTTTCATGTATTCTGATGCATGTGTGAATTGTTGTTAATTCTATTTAAGTCTGTATGATGGAAGTAACTCTATGTTAAATGTGTTAATTTGATTTAATGCATATTATATATATAAGTGTATATTTCGCGTAGTGGCGTTGCTCGACAATGGGGTTGATGGTTGGGGACGTTACAAATTGGGGGGTGATGCAGATGAGATGATGTTGATTAAAGTTAGAATGTTGATTACAAAGAGTATATTGAGAAGATGTTGATTGGAAATCTCTGAGGGAAGTTGGAACTCCGGGATCCACGGTGCTCTAAGACTTCCTGAGCCGACCTGTTGTTGAAGCCCAAGGAAAGGGAGGTGTAGGAGCCGATGGACTGTGTGACAGTGAAGGTGTACATTCCTGGGGTGGGACATGAATGTGGGGAATGAGAGACCGTTGGTTGGAGTGCTACTAAGGTTTGAATGGTTGGAGTGCTGCTGAGGTTTGGTACCTTGGCCTATACCATGTGGATATGAATTGTGGACCGTGGTTATCTTGGGAAGCCATTGCCCTGATGGAGTCATAGCCTTTCTCAGGGGTGGAAGGTCTTCTCAAATCAAAATATAAGTACAATTCTCTAATTATTGTATGTTGTGTATGTTGTATACAGTATATAATTTTATTAGAATTGTCTGTATATACATATATATACATTTCATATATGATTTCATTACCTGCATCCATGATTGTACATAATGTGTTTCATATTTCATTTCTTAAAGAATATATACCTGATGCTAATCATGTAATCAATTGGAATGTGATTCAGGAGGAGAAAGAAGGCGTCTTGCAAGTGCATCTGGTGCCCATATTTGACCAGGAAAGACAAGCAGTTATGGAATTGATCCATAGGGCTTGTAAAGTTCCAGTGGATCTGGTGCAGTCCCGAGGACATGACATGGGAGCATGAAGGTGCTATGTGGGTAGAATGCCCACATCTTTTTGAATATTTTGGAAATCTTGTTGATGCTGTGTGAAAGTTTCATTGAGGACAGTGAAAAAATAAGGGGAGGGGATTGTAATATCCCCAAGGATGAGACCTAGTTTTATTTATAAATTGTAAACATGTTTTGTAGGCTGGTGAGTCGAGTTATAATAAGCTAGGAGGTTTATTTGGTGATTAAGCTAGAGATCCTAGTTGTTAAAGGCCAGGAGCCTGATCTTGTATATGTAATTATGAAGATAATTAATAAAATATAAACATCATTGCATGCAGAATAACCACAAAGAAAGAGTGATGGGGGACTAAGCTTCCACAAGGTTGGGTAAGGGAGGAGGCTAAGTGTGTGGGCCTGGGGGCTAAGCTAGGGGGCTTACCTCTAAAGGGGATAATAATTTATTATTATTTCATGAAGGCTAAGGTGGACATGTTGAGTGTTGTCCTAAGTTCATGTAAAGGGAACCTATGCTAAGTGGAACTCATGCGGCTCCAAGAATACAAGTGTCAACCTGGGCGCATGCAGTTATAGCTAGGAAAGCCAATGCTGTTGGGTTCGCTTCCCATTCTGTCACCCTCTGCCCGAGTTCTTTGGGATTTGGGGCATATGAACCCGTTTTACCTTTGCGTCTACATCTGAATTGTGTTCTTGGTCACGCACCCTGAAACCCATGGGAAAATCGACAGATTGATCCGTGTCTCCGGGGAATTCCGAGTATCCCGTATTTGTCTGAGCCATGTGGTTTCGTAACTGTGGGTTGTTGTGGCCATGCAGTGCATCTATGAGTCATTCTTTGTCTCCCGAGGAATCCAACACCTTGGTAATATTCTTAGTCGTGTCATGTTTTAGCATGGGTTGTTGCCGCCTGCGGTGCCATGCCCATATGTTGATGCTATTGTCATCCCTGTGTGAATGAGTGTTGAACCATTTTTGTTGTCCTTATTGTGCTAGAACGAAGTTGAAGAAGAAGGTTGTCAGGCTTGTGTGCAACACTCTCTCCAAGTGAGAGAGGTGGTTATGGTTGAAGAGGTAGGTTTTCAGTCCTTTGAGGAGCTCTCTCCAGGTGAGAGAGTTTGTTGGGAATTGGTTTTCTCCTAGAGAGAGTCCATCACCAGCTACAGAGCTCTGAGAATTCTTGATCTAGCCTGTTGTCGAGACCCAGAGAGGGAGGTGAAGCAATCGATGGACTATGCTTGTGAAGGTGTATACTCCCTGGTGGAACAAGCATGTGGGGAATGAGAGTCCGTGAGTAGTGGGCGTAAGAAGGATCCTGGAGATAATCCTTCCAGTTGCATTGTGCAGTTTCCTGTGACCTTAGCCTAGTATAGGATTCCCTTGACCTGGGTGAATCTTAGTCCCAGCTCGAGGGTGACCCACTGCTGAGCATGATGAATAGCATGGTCTATGGCTAGGAGGTTAGTGGAAGGTCTGCAAGTAGTTGGTGGAGTTATCCAGTTTCAAATATAATTATCATTATGTGTTTAATATCAATTAAAATGCATGTCTATGATGCTTGTATGTTTTCATGTATTCTGGTGCATGTATGAATTGTTGTTAATTCTATTTAAGTCTGTATGATGGAAGTAACTCTATGTTAAATGTGTTAATTTGATTTAATGCATATAATATATATAAGTGTATATTTCGCGTAGTGGCATTGCCCGACAGTGGGTTTGATGGTTGGGGACGTTACATAGCATGTCTCTGATTCAACTTTTCTTGCCTGGTAATAAACTACAAAGCTTGGTTATCACTGTACAAGACAAATTCTTTAGGAATTAGATAGTGCCTCCACTTTTTCAAATCTTGAATCACTGCATAAATTTCTTTGTCATATGTGGAATACTTCTTCTTGGTGTCATTCAACTTCTCATTGAAATAAGCAATTGTTCTATTATCCTGACTCAAGACTTATCCAATAGCTAATCCACTTGCATCACATCTCACTTGAAACATTTTTCCAAAATCTGGTAAAACCAGAATTGCTTGTTCTATGATCTTCTCCTTCAACACTTTGAAACTTTTTTCATCTTCCTCTATCTAACTAAAAGAATTGTGTTTCTTCTTCACAATGTCCATCATGGGCATACATATACCACTGAAATTCCTGATAAACTTTCTATAAAAACATACTAACCCATAAAAAATTCTCACCTCAAATATGTTGCTTGGTGATGGCCATTGTTTGATTTCTCTCACCTTTTCTGGATCCATCTTCAATTCATTTGAAGAGATCACAAAACCCAAGTATATTAGTTCCTTCTTTATAAAAGAGATTTTCTTCAAATTTATCAACAATTTCTCTTGTTGCAACTTTTCCATCATTGATGTAAAGTGTCTTAAGTGTTCTCTCTTTGTCTTACTGAATATTAGTATGTCATCTAGATATACTTTGACAAATTTTCCTATGAAGACTTTCAATACTTCATTCATCAATCTCATAAATGTGCTTGGTGCATTTGTCAACCCAAATGGCATGACCAACCATTCAAACAATCCTTCATTTGTCTTGAATGTTGTTTTCCATTCATCCCCCTCTCTCATCCTTATTTGATGATATCCACTCTTCAATTCTATCTTGAAAAAATATCTTGCTCCACTCAAAAAATACATCAAATAATCCATCCTTGGAAAATGGAATCTATACCTAATGGTTATCTTGTTGATGGTTTTGGTATCTGTACACATTCTCCATCCTCCATCCTTCTTTGGAATTAACACAATTGGTACAATGCATGGGATTAGACTTTCCCTGACTAAACCTTTATCCAACAAATCCTAGACTTGATTTTTGACTTCCTCATTCTCCCTAGGTGTCAAACTATAAGCCGTTTTTTTTGGTAAACTAGCTCCTAGAATAAGTTCAATATGATGTCTTATATCCCTAATGGGTGGCAATGAGTGAGGTAACTCATCCACTACTATGTCAGTAAAGTTTTCTCACAGTTCTTGGATTTCTTCAGGAAAATCTTCCACGAAATTATTTGTAAGGATAACTCTTGGCTTCCTCACTACATCAAACTCTATTTCTTTTTCCTTCTTTATTTCATTCAAGAGTTCCTTCCCACTCATGAGAAGTATACTTGAACTAGCTCCCCTCTTTTTCTCTTTGTATTCTATGGGTAACAACATATGTGCCCTACAATTCTTTTCTAGGGTATAATTATTCTTCCTCCCATCATGAATAATTTTTCTTTCAAACTGCCACGGTCTCCCCAATCAAATATGAAAGACATCCATAGGAATTGCATCACATAATATTTCATCCCTATATCCTCCTATTTTAAATTCAACTTGGCATTGTTGACTTACCATTACTTGATGTTCTTTCTACAACCATGATACCTTGTATGGGTTTGATGTGTAGTTTTCTTCAACTCCAACTTCTCCACCATCTCTGTGGATACTAGATTGTCAGTGCTCCCACTGTTTATGATCAAATTGCAAACTCTGTCCTTTGTCTTGCAAGTAGTCCTGAACAGACTTGTTCGTTGAACTGGTTCTTCTACCTCCTTCTCCGTTTTAAGAATGATTTTCCTCATCATGATGTTCCTTCCTCCTTCTGTTTCTTCTTCTTCCACATACTTCTGTGCTTCAATAATGTGTGCTTCAGCTCCTCCTTCTTTCTTTCTCTCAGGACATTCCCAAGACTTGTGTCATGGTTTTCCACAGGTATAACATCTGACTTCGCCTCCTCTGTCTCTTCCTCTTCCTCTGGAAAAAGAGTTTCTTCCTCCATGTTGTCCTTATTTATAACTTCCACCTTTATCTGGGTGACTATGTTGTTTTCTAGCTTCATGCTTTGGTTTCTGGAACTTTTCTCTGTTGGTTCCCTTAACTCTACTTGAATTTCCTCTATTTTGTTGGCTTTGTTTCCTAGCCAATTTCTCTTTAGCTTTCAAGGATGCTTGATAATCATCCTCTACTTTAATAAAAGACATCATGTTGATCTCCTCTTGTATTTCATATCTCATCCCATTGATATATCTGGTTGTTTTCTCACTTCATTCTCTTTCTGTCTAGCCCTGATGTGTAGTCTATAAAATTCTTCAGTGTACTCCTTCACTGATAATATTTTTTGTCTCAGATTTTGCAATCTTCTGAACATAATGATTTGATAGTCCTTCAGGATAAATTTTTCTTTCAACTTGGCTACCATCCTATCCCAGTTATTAATTTTTTTCTTACCTTTTCTCCTACGTTCGGCTTGCAATTCATCCCACCATAGTGCTGCATGAGCTTTCAGTCTTGTCATTTCATGCTTCACCATCTTTTCTTCTTCAATATCTTCATAATAGAAAGACTTGTCCATAGCACGTACCCAATCTAACAATTCTTCAACTTCTAAATTACCTTCATACATTGGCACCTCTATTCTTTCTCTAGCTCCTATTCTTGAAACAACTTTCAATAAGTGATCTTATGCAACATCCTCTGCTACATTTTCTGCAAATTCTATCTCTTCGCTCTCATATTCACTGATATCTCCAACATCTGGTGCTATCCTCTGCGTTGTTTCCATGGTGTCGAGTCTCATTTGGAGTTGCCTCATTTCTTCTTCCATTTCCTAGATTCGCTCTATGCCTCCTGGGTTGCATGATTCCACTGTGTCACCTTTTGATGCCTACAAACAAAAATCAAATTATTGATATCACAATTGATACCAATTTACCTCCTTTCTCCTTTGACTTCTATCTGCAAAAAAAATTAATATCATCTCTAATACCACCTGATGCATCCCCCTACTCCCCCATAGGGCTACATGACCTCCTGATCAATGATCTATGATTCTTGAGTCAAATGACCCTCTGAAACCTTAGTGGTATCCTTATGTATCTAAACACAGGCCCTTTAGGCTCTCTGGTGCAGGTCTTATGGTACTTGCAACCTTCCCTCTCGCTCTCCTGCAAAATCTCAGAGCAGTGGGTGTTAGCTCCTTTTTCTGATAAGCCCCCTCTTGATGTGACCTTGGGCGATGACCTCTCGTGACCACATGATTTTGGGCACGACCTAAGAGGTTTGGGATCAAACTAATTTTCATCCCATAATTCTCTTCAAGCCTCCACATGTACTCTTTCCAAAACCACGGTTTGGATCTTTTCCTACCCTCAACATCTTAAAGTTCATGCAACTCATGTCCCCGCAATGCTACGGGATTGTTGATCTCCCGATATTGATGGTACTATCTAAACTAACCATTCAGATATTCCCTTTTCAAATCCATGGACCAAATCTAACCCTTCTGAATCAATGGATGTGATATCCTTCGTGATTACACACTTCATACTTTTCAAGTCTCAAACCCTGCTTTCCTTCATACGTCAATCTTTCGAAGTTGACGATCTGCGGACACCTGTCCTCCTTAATTAGTAGCCCTACCTTTACTTCAAGTGTTTGACCTTTCAACTTCAATCAATGGTCCCGTGGTCCTCTTCTCAATCAACGGTCGAGATCTCCTTCGGGTCTTCGGACTTCTAGGATCTATCAAACTTCACCTTTTTCCCAATGGATTTTATCCGAAGGCTATAATCCACTGACACGTTTCCTCTTGATCTGATGATCGAGGATTAATTCAGGTATTTACCTGGAGTGCATGGATCTATGCCATGTCTCTCTTATATCTAAAAACTATGAATTACTTCAGGACTTTACCTAGAGTCCACATATTCACGCCGCGTCTCCTCCTGAACTCATGATATCTGACGGCCCAAATTCACTTGGTCGATTTGACACTTGAGGTTTACTTCGAATGATATGATGGTTCATATCTTCTTCAGAAGATCAGACGATTGAGATTTTACTTCGGCTCTCTGGACTTCAGACATATCAATTCTCAAACCTTGGTAAGTTCTCTCTCCTGAGTGTGCGAAGCGCTAAGGCTCGTGAACCTTACTCTGATCAGATGACTGTTGATCCTTTGCACTATGATACAATGGACACTGTCTCTCCTCCTCCTAAGCTTATGATTTCTTCCTACTTAGAATATTTATCAGTCTTCAAAGGTATCGACCTTTGCTCCTCCTATGAGTCTAAATATTAGATCTCATCAACACTTATGAAAAGTTATATCCCTTCTTAGCTTGATCCTTAAATTATTTCAACTTCACACACGCTCTTTGTGTTCAACGATTTTGATAACTCAGTTCGAAGGATTTCTTGAAAAGAAATTCTTCTCGCCCTCTTGACATTCCTATGTTCTGGTTATTTTACGCTTAGTTGTTCCTTGATGTTGTGCACTCCTTGCACTTTGTCTAAGTTTCATTTTCTCTCTCTCTGAACTCTTCTGAGTCAATATGAGATTCAGTCGACGGATTCCTTGCATTTGACATGCACACCTTGCATACGTGTTTTAAAAGATAAACAATTGAAACTTATCCAGTTTCCTCACAAACTCATATAATTAATTTATCGAATAGTCATACATGAACTAAAATGAACTAAATCAAATACACATAATGTAACATTCATTCGATCACACAATAAAATGAACACAGTCCAAGATTTGGGACAATTCTGTCTGTTCTATTCATTCATGAAAAAAATTACATAATCTTGCAGTTCTTCATTGCGTCTTTCTTCTAATCTATTCTTCTCTAATCTCTATCTTCCTATCTCATAATACTTTTACAATGCAACAACAAAAATATCTAAGGACTGACTCCACAAGCTCTCTTGTCCTGTCTGCAACCTATCCTATAAAGTCATAGTGGTTACCTACTTTGTCCTATTACAATAACTAATAGTTATTACCAGATAAGAGTCAACACTCTATATCTGCAACCCCTTACAGTCCTATACGACTTTAAAAACATGACATATTTAAAAATGTTGTTCCAAAAATATCTCAACAACTCAATTTACTTATGAGTTAAATGTTGATTTGAAACTCTGTCATGATGAGATGTCATATCTTTACCTCCACACTTGCATCTTTGAATTTGAAGGCGATGCTCCTACATCAGAGAACAATGATATCAGATATAAGAAAGTATGGAAAAGAAAAAAGGAAGAAGAGGTGAACAAGGACCAGGTCTCAGAGATCACAAGATTGGTAATAATACGAAATGAGGACAAATCTACAAAGAAAAAGGAATATGTCAAATCTAGAAAGGTTTGGAGAAGAAATAAAATAAAATAAAGACGAGTGAATAAAGAACATGTTCCATTGATCACAAGATTTGTAGTAGCGTGGGAAAGAAAATAAGAGAAGGTAAATAAGGAACAGGTTCAAGAGATTGTACTTTTAGGAATTATAGCGTGAGATCAATCCATAGACAGAAAGGAGAAATTCAAACTTCCGAGAGATGATGACTCTATAGACTAAGAGGAAGATGACTCTGAATTAGAGAATGTATTATTCTAAGCCATCCAATATGGTGACTCTCAGGTAATATGAATATGAGACAGAGGGAGTCTATGCAAAAGTTGAGACAGATCAGAGAACCATCATTCAAGAAGCTTACAGAGTTTGAATAGATAGACTCAGAGAAATCAATTAGTAGAAGTACATTTTGACAGATTGATCAGTTGGAAAATTACAACACGGGATATTCCAGATATGCATAGTTTAGTTTACAGATAGAGAATACTGGTGGACACATTTGATATTTTATGATGAGTTGTAGAAGTGAAGAATTCATGATAGTACAAGCAATAGATGGGTCAGCATTGTGGATAGTTGAGTAGAAAAGTCTTGGACAATATGGACATAGCTGGATTCATAGATTGGTTCAGATAGTGGTTCAGAGATAAAGGAATATTATCATAATGGATGATAATGATATAAGAATATTTGAGTTCTTATTCTTGAATGCTTCTTATATATGTCAGTTGATTACAAAAGGAAGCACCAATGGAAAAAACTCCAAAAGGAATCAAGTACAATAATCATACAATTGTTCTACATGAAATCTTGTAGAGAATTCAAAGGAAGAGAAATAGAAGCAGGAAGACAAGTAGAAATATCATTCAGAGAAGTTGTGAGACAGATAGGTAACAACATAGGTACGGTTCCAAGAGGAGATATGACACAGATGATCGTAGATAGAGCATTGACAATTATTCCATCAACATTGCATCATAGTGATACCATTTTTCAAAGGGGGAGAGGTTATTTAGATGAAGTGAGAGAGAGTAATCAAAGACTTAGATACATAGAGAAATATAAAAGGGAGCAACCCAAAGTAAAATGTAGATAGGGGGAGCAACCCTAGGGAGAGTTCAGTCAGGGGGAGAAGACCCAAAGGGAGATACACTTTTTCATTGATTTCTAAGGGGGACAGATAGAAACATTGATGAGGCAAAATGATCATAGGTGAAGTATGAGCATGAGTATTTCCATGTCTAAGTGTTTCCATCAATGCCAAAGGGGGATATTGTTGGACAATTGGCTTAGGTTGATGGAACGTTGTTTTAGATAGTTGGTTTTGATTGATGTCAACCTTTGGATAGTGATGTTGGAGATTAATTTCAACCCTTGGAGAAGTCTGATATTGGATTCTTCTAGCACAAAGGTATGAGTAATGGACTCAAGTTTGTTTGAGGTATAAAGACATGAAGACCAATGAATATGTAGGTGAGACTATCATGGATGGAAAGTAAACATCATGTTGTTTTTGGTGATATGTGGTACATCACATAGTTCCTCATGGTTAGTGAGATATGGCTTTGTGATGTTGGAGAACCCTTTAGAGTAATCTAGAAGCCCCTAGAAGGTCAACAAGAAGTCAAATATTCTAGAAATCTTCTAGAGAGTCTTTAAGAAGATTCCTAGTCAAAGTGGTTGCAAAGAAAAAATATTTAAATAATAAAGTGGTCAAAGTGGTTGCAAAGATAAATTATTTAAATAATAAAGTGGTCAAAGTGGTTACAAATATAAATTATTTAAACAATAAAGTGGTTTCAACAAGAAAGTAGTTAAGGGTAAATAAATTATTATTTGACTAATTAAGGAATTGTTAGTTGCAACAAGAAGTGGTGAGTTTATATATTATGGGTAAAGTAGTTGTGATAAAAGGTTGAATAGTCAAAGTGGTTGAACAAGAAATAAATTAAATAATAAAGTGGTTGCAACAAGAAGCTAGTTAAGAGAAAAGAAGTTATGTGTTGACTAATTAAGGAAAGTTAGTTGCAATAAGAACGAGGGTTAGCCCTAGAAGATGGAGAAAGGGGTAAAACAATTGCAAAGAAACTTCTAGAGGAAGCCACTTGGAAAAGTATAAATAAGAGAGAAAGGGACTCCTATTAGTATCTACCTACCTATTGAAAATGATTGAATATCTATTTTGTGAAAGGTTAATTGTAGATATACATTGACAAATTTGAGAAAGCATAGGTCTAAGTCAACAAAGGTATGAAGGAATGGAATTTCATAGTTATGTAGGAAGTGAAGGAAGCATGATTTTAGAGGTTATCCATGAGCCACAAGCATAGAGAAGTGTGGAAATCCACATGCAATAGTGGAGGAAAGAGGGGATACCCATGAGTTATAGAAAGGGAAAGAACAAATCTGTAGGAAGGTAAAGAAGGAAGATGATTGTTCTAGGTTGCACAATTTGTGGAGAGACTGCAGGTATGTTTGTCAGAGATTAGTTACAACAAGGATACTACGAAGATAAAGGCATTTTCATGATTATTCTTTGAGATTATATCTTAGTGGTTTCGTGGAGCATTCTTGAGGCATGAATTTACGAGTTTTGGTATATGTCCTCTTGGATGTATGGTATATAATGTAAAGTATGATTTGAGGCATATCTGTTGAGGCACATTGTTGGTGCACTTAGCTTGGTTTTATTGACATATCTTGTGGTGCATTATGAGAGGCATTTTTTAGTAGTATTGGTACATGATTGGATTATGGGTGGTACACGATTGAGGCTACATAAGAGTGAGGTTGTGGCACATGGTTTGATTTAAGGGTTTCTCATATTTAGTTTATGAATAGTGTGATGTATTACAAGAGGCTTCTTGTTGGTTATCTTGGTGTATGTTTTGGTATATAGTTGAGGTACATGGATGATACATATAGTTGATGTGTTGGATCATACATGAGGTACATGGTATGGTGATGTTGATGAGGCATATTTTAGTATAGTTGATATACATGTCTTGGAATATCATTAGAAACACATATTAATATTAGTATATTTTGGTGATGGTTATGAGTTTTTGTGAATGGTTTAGGTTGATGCACATTTGGATGATATTGTGCATATGATTAAGAATTGTCTTATTGGTTGATCTATGTTGTTAGATCTGTTTTGGTGCATGGTTGATTAATTTTTTGTGGTACAGTTTGGTACTTGGTTTTGATTGGTACATGCTTTGTAAATACATGTGTGGGTGATGGTAGTGATTCTGAGTAGTCTTGAATGGTGCACATCTTGGTGATATTGTGAATATGGTTGAGTGGTTTTGGAAAGTATATATAATCAAGTTGATGAGATTATAGTGACATGTTTTAAGTATCAGGTTTATAGTGACAGTTTGATAGAAAGAGAGACAATAACGATGAAATTGGGTGAGTTTATGGTAACATGCGAGTTGCAATGAGGATAGACACAGACATCCTCGAGTTGCATTTAGGAAGGGAGAGGATACCCACGTGTTGTAGTATACATAGGTCACATATCTACAAGAATGATTTGAATAAGATTGGTACAGGTTGTGATAGGATTTTCAATGACAATTGTGATAGTGATAGAGGGACAGTGGCAGTGATTGATTTATTAACAGTGATAGGTTGGCTACATTTGGAATTTATACTTCAAGGCAGTTTGGACGAGGCAAGGATAGGTAGTTGTAGCCACCTTTCAGTTGGAGTCATAGAACCAGGGATTTGGAGCTTCCCTCAGTTTGGAGCCTGAGAATTAGGGGGTTGGAGCCTCCTTCTAGTTGTAGCCAGAGAATTGGGGAGTTGGAGATTTTGTCAGGGTGGAGCCTGAGAAAATAGGTGGTTGGAGTCAAAGAATTGGAATTTGGTTCTTCCTTGAATGTAATTATTTGACAAATAAGAAAATAATTATGTGGTTTTCCCCCGCATTAGGTTTTCACGTAAAATACTGGTGTACTGTGTATTGTGTGGATGTGTCTATTATTGTTTATTAAAAAACTGATGGATGTTAATGTTTATGATGCAATAATATATTGACGACGAACTAATAAACATTATTGAATAATTTAAAAGAATATACATTGTGGTTAAAAGGAATAATAAGCGGTATAAATTGTTCACTAATGATTCACACTCGTTCTCAGCAATCCAACTATATGTAGGCCAAGCCCATATACACCTCAACACTAACATGGACCAATACAACATTGTCATGTGTCCACAATTCCATGGTTACGTCATCCAAATTTCACGTGTTTTCCCCAAATTTTAAAATGCTTCAAACCATTGGGAAAAGTATATGTGTTCCAAATAAGGGCACGAGGGATAATATGTCACGCGAGTGGAGGATTCACTAACACTATGGAAAATTGGTTGGGAAATATGTGATACATAACAAGGTATCCAACATCATTTTCACATAATTTCATTCATAATATTTCCATTGTTTGTAGCTGACAAAGGAAAAGAATCATAACCTTGACATGTGCATTCACGCGAGCCCATGATCTTCATAGATTATACCAAGTGTGGTAAATCTTTACCTCTCGTTATTTTTCTTCATAGACACGTGTCATGCTACTATAAGGGAAACCCATGGGGATCATGAGCCACCAATCTGTGAGTAATCATATTTATAAAGGTGATTTACTTGGATGCCAAGTGTTTCAGATGATGACCCATGTGCACAAACCCTCCACTCATGAGTGGATTCCAAAACATCTTGGTTGTAGATGTTGGGAGAGTGTGTTCTACACTTTTATAAGAGAGGAATGTCCTTCTCTGGTATCATTACCTTATCTTGAGTTCAAAAGGGAATTCATTGATTTACCCTAAGATGTAGTTATATCAATAGGACAACCTAATGTAGTAGCTTGAGGAAGGAAATTCGAAGGGCGGGTTAATGATTCTCTGCTTGGATGATCGGTGGGGACTGAGGTGAAGACATTGGATGTTATTACATCCAACCATAAAACCAAATCATTCCATGGTTAAGTAGGTCACTCACTGCATATACTGATAAATTGAGTCATCTAGAGAGATTCTCTAAAAGTCTCAATTGGACAAGAAGAATGCATCACCAACACCATCATCAACACACCACATTTGGAAAAAAAATTATATTTTTACTCCTCCAAATCCATCAAAATATGTTAGAAAGTTAGATTTGGTTAGAATACCATAGATGGTATCAATATTATGCCAAGTAGATTTAGTTTTCAAGAAGTAATATTGGTCTAGAAGAGTGGTTTATTTGCAAATAGAAGAATCTATAAATGAGCATAAGAAGCTCATTTTTTTGGTTGACACTTTTAGGAATTTAAGACTTTCTTATAACTAGAGTTGTTTGACAAAGATCCCCTTAGACACAGAAAGATTTTCAGGGATGCAGGCTTTAAGCGATTCATCCCCTATGTTATGCTTTAGTTCATGCTTGCATTTTTGCATGTGTTCTTGTAAAGAAACCATCTACATTTTTTTGGATTTTTGTATCTGATCACCATTAATAAATATCGAGCAACAAGTTTTATAACATGTTCAATGTAACTTTGTGTTGTATAGCTTATGATACTGAAGTGATTTCCTCTAAATGTATGACCAATTCTTGTCATTTTTTTATGTGTTTAATTATATGCATAAGGTACCTCCATGGATTTAAATGTATGGAAATGTTTACTATTTAATGCTTGATTTAATGATCTGATACAATTGTTAGAACTACTAAATTCTTAATTTATCAACATGTTGTTCTTTTCATAAACTATGAGATTCACCTTAAAGTTGCCTCACATGTATTTATTATAAATCCATCACTCACCACCCTTAAAATGTAATTTTCTAAAGAAATTTAGGATACATTCCTCTCTAGTTTGAATGTTTTGATATCTGGCCTTGGATTGTTTAATGGTTGAGAGTTATATAAGAGACAAAGAGAGAGAGAGAGAGAGAGTAACCCCACATTTTTTCACGATTTCTACTATTACACGCATTCATTTAAGGATCGTTTTGAGTCTTAGCTCCCAGGATGCCTAGGCATCATTCCATGAATAACCTGGAAAATCTCCAGGAACAACATTCAAAATGGCATCATTTTTGAGGAATGAAATTTGAAGATATATTTATGTGGTGATATGACATTGAAAAATATGATACTTGAAGATGAACGAGTTTGAAGCACCTTGTTGTTGATTATTTCACCTGGTGACTCCAAATAACAAGGATCTAGCATGTAATAGAAGTCATAGAAGAACCAACCAAGTGTTATAACCCTAATTTTCACCAGACATGCTTACCTGGCATCAGGCCATCTCAGATTCCTTCTTTTCCAAAACACTACTGAACAACTCTTCTTAAAAACCCCTTTTATAAAGGCCCACGTGCCTTGCTCCATTACTGCACACGTGTACACGCTAGCTGACCCAAGACAACCCGTGTGTACCTACAAAAGCATAAAAAAAGGAAAGTTGTTGATGGAACACACAACTTTGGGTAAGTTAACTAAACCTTTCGACCATGCATGGCTGGTCACTCGACCAAATACCTAGCTTCTTCTATCCTATAAAAGAAGGGTTAGGGATCCCATTTGAAAGGAGGAGAATCATAGTAAAGAAACTATACCCGATTAAGCATTCCCTTTGTCCCAACCTTTATCCATCCTTGTGAAAAGAGAAGTATAGAGAAAATCAATTGGAAGACAATGGAAGAAGAGCCTAGGACCAGGATCGAGGAGTAATAGCCGACTTTATCATTGTAAGGTATCATTGTGAAGTTAATAAAAGAATTGTTTTTCCCGTCCCGCCATATGAGATTGTCATTATTGGAATATTGATTGTATTATTGATTAAATCTTTAACCCGTTAGTTCATAGATCAAATGCATGTGGAGTTATTTTTTTGTCTTTAGTGAATGTAGGTCAGCATTGGGAGGAGATTTGCAGTCAAAGAATGACCAAGCGCAAAAAGGGATCGACATCAAACACAAAAAATAAGGTACGTCAACTTAATCTCTTGAGCCTTGTATTTAAATATGAGCAATGGGGGTTTAGGCATGGGATGATGGTAAAAAGTAAGAATCTTTAGGTCATTTCTGCATGCATGATAAAACCCTTAGTGCTAGTCTGTAGGAGGGATTTCCCACCCACAACAGAATTGGCGACCGTACTGGGGATCTCTAGGGTTTCTGGGAATAGTTTTCTTGGGTATTTTTAAAAACTAGTTTCATTCCTTGTTTTTAAAGTTTCTGCAAAAGTCTGAGCTAACAGAGATTCTGGTCTTCCATACCAATTATCTATGTTTCTTTTCTTGACTACATTTTTTTTTGAGACCCATAGAGGTACACGCGGCCTGTATAAGGTCTGCACGTGTGTACCCACACCCTACCTTATCACAACCCGCGTGTACACACTATCTGAGGAAGTGTCAGTTGCGTGTATGATTCCAAAAAATTTCTTTTAGAGAGGCAGTCATCCTCTCCCCTGTTAGAAGTAATCCTTCTCAGGGGTTTTCTGGAACTCATTCTAGTCTCTTTTTTTTGTAGTTTTGTAGCTTAGGTTTCACCTTAGATTGGTTTTGTTCTACGAAATTTTCCTTCAGTTGTTTTATTTTTCTGTCAAAGTAAGTTTCTGAGTCTTCAAGAGATTTTGGTTCTCAATACTAGTAGTCTTTTCCAGTGCTTTATTACTTTTCATTTCATTTTTTGAAGAGTTGTAGAGGTACATGCAGCCTGCATAAGGTCTGCATGTGTGTACACACACTCTGACCTTACACATCTTGCATGCACACGCTGGTTGTTGAACTGTCAGCAACCTTCTTGTTGAGAAAATGTTTTGGTTCAAGGAGAGGCAATCATCCTTTCTTTGTCAAGAGTTATACCTCTTAGGGTTCTTGGTCTCTATCATAGTAGTTTTAGCCTAGGTTGGATTCCATCATAGCTTGCTTTTTCATTGAAATATTTCTTTTGTTTCCTAGCTTTTTTAACTTATTTATAGCTTGAAATTTTAAGAAAAATGAGTTGCATTTTGAAAAAAAAAATCCCCCTCATGGTCGGGGGGAGGGGGCATGAATCGTGCATTCATCAGTTTCTTTTAGAATCTTTTGTTATTTCTTCTTTGATTGGAAGAAAATATAAAAAAAAATTAGTTTTTTAGATCTCTTTCTTTCTTGGCATTTTCTGTGCATTGTTAATTGAAAAAGAAAAGAAATTAGCGTAGTATTGTGTTTTCTTCTCATCTTAAAAGCATTTAAAAAAAATTAAAAAAAATTTTAATCATTCTTTGCCAGTGTTCATATAAGTTTCATCATTTTTCGCAAGAGTCTTAACACCATCAGTTGCACTACCGCACCCTTTTTAGTAAATCAAGGCAATAAAAATTAACGCTATATCTAAAATTCATTAGACCTTTTGTGTTTGTAGGGTCAACCAACTAGTTTAGGGTTAGGGCCTTGAATTAGGTTGGAGAGGAAGCTCTTCAAGGCCATTAAATCAAACATTGGAGTTTGAGTTAGGGAGTGTCAAAGTCCAATATCGTGAAAGTTATCCGGGACCCCCCTCTAACACAAGGGCTAAACATGAGGTCGCATGTGGAAAGGTAGCGGAGATAACCCCTCCAAAGTTGGACCAATCGTAGTGGAGAACACATATAGAGGGCTTGTCTTGGGATTCCGACAATTGCATTTGCCACGGAGCTTTGTGGGTCTTGAATTGTCCTCAGTTTTCTTCCAGACCACTTGCCTTCAATACCCTTGATAGGTTTCGGGCTCAATACCCTGCTCATTGTGGTCTACCCAACTTTTGACTGTACCCACCTAGTGACTGTTCGCGCGCTGGCAACCTAGTTGCCTATCTTTTTTAGAGACATACAAAGGTGACTGCGGGGGTATACCATGGTACCTAGGATAGACATCAGGCCACACTTTGTAGAGTATACCTAGAGGGTGCTTCTGTATTTGAGTTTCACTTGCATCGGTAAGTTTCTATAGTGTTGGTTGGTGTAACTGTTCCTCCAAATAGTTAGTCGTTTGCTTGATTTTCCTTTAGGAACTTTTAGTGTGTGCTTTGTGCTCCCTAGTTTTCCATAGTGAGTTAGGTAGTTGTGGATTTGGGTCTTTGACCTAGGGTGGTAGACCACCCACTCCACCGGTTGAGAGGACTTTTCATTCTTCTGCTTAGAAACATGGAGTCGCCTCTTTATAGGCATTGTTTTGATAACACTGGTTCGCTAGAGTCAGTGCGTGAGACTTTTATGGACTTGAATGATCCTGAAAAGGGAGAACCTGTGCATAAGATCTTCATGGCTAAAGTTCCCAGTGATACCAACCGAGGATCCCCTTCACAAGGGGATTCTTGTGCTTTTCCCTTCTTCGGAAACATTGGTGTCCCTTTGATGGCCACTTTATACATTCTTGGGTTGAATGTGGGACTATCGGTTTGGTTGGGTACCATTCCAAATGTCCCGAATGATCTTGATGCTTCTCAGTTAAGAACCTTAATTCATGGGCACCCTATTGATGTTTCTTAATCAACAAAGTCTTCTCCTCCTCCTTCTCCCACCTCTGGTGAAAGTACAGTTACTAGTAACCAGAAGTCTAAACGAAATAGAAAGAGGAAGAATAGGAAGAAGAAATCACCAACCTCTGCGAGTCATGTTGGAGATAGGTTGACAACCTTTGCAAGTCACATTGAAGACCAACACCTAGCCTCTGCAAGTTATGTTGGGGGCACACACTCACCCTCTGCAAGTCATGCTGGGGGAAAAAGTCCAGTCACTGCTAGTCATACTGGTAATAAGTCTATAGCCTCTGCAAGTCATGTTAGCGACCCATCACTAACCTCTGCAAGTCATGTTGGATATGTGAAACCAACCACTACTATTCATGTTGGGGGCATTAATTCTATTGAGAAACCTAGATGGATAGGACGTAAGCCTAAGTTCCCTTGTAATCTTTGCAAGGGAGATCACCTTACTCATTTGTGCCCTGGCATTCCAGAGGTACAAAGATTGTGGTCCCTGTCTGCAAGCTCTTCTGATTTCGAGTCTTTTGAGGTTTCCTTGATGTCTATTCAACCATTGGTTGAGAAAGTGGTCAAGTTGATGCAGTCATCTGCTGATCGCACTCCTCTTTTGAGGGGTGAGGTACCTTTAGACCATGTAGTCTCTCAGCCTATTCAGCCATTGGCTGAGAAAGTGGTCACGCTGATGCAGTCATCGACTAATCCCACTCCTCTTTTGAGGGGTGATGTGCCTTTAGACCATGTAGTCTCTTAGCTTATTTAGCCATTGGCTGAGAAAGTGGTCATGCCGATGCAATCGTCGACTGATCCCACTCCTCTTTTGGGGGCTGAGGTGCCTTTAGACCATGTAGTCTCACAACCTATTCATCCATTGGTTGTGAAAGTGGTCATGCGAATGCAGTCATCGACTGATCCCACTCCTCTTTTGTGGGGTGAGGTGCCTTTAGACCATGTAGTCCCACAGCCTATTCAACCATTGGTTGTGAAAGTGGTCATGCCGATGCAGTCATCAGATGGTCCCACTCTTCTTTTAGGGAGTGACGTGTCTACCGACTATGTTGTTATCATTTCCGGTTCAATACTTTCAAAACAAGGGGGAATTCCGCTCGTTCCGAGAACACCCCCTCCAAGCCCTAGGATGGTTTCCTTTGATTGGAATGACCTTTTTGAGCCTTGTCTTCCTTCTACCGCACCTTTTCAAATAAGGGTTGAAGTTAATTCAAAAAACATTTATCGATGTATTGTGGACGAGGGAGGCTCTGCAAGTATTTTATCCTCCTCGGTTTGGAAAGTCTTGGGATCTACTGAGATTTTGTCTTCTTCGCATGAGCTGTTGGGTTTTGACAGATGTCCTAGTGAATATTTGGGGGTTCTTCCTCAGTTACCTATATCTTTAGGTGGGAAGATTGTCCTTGTTGATGTTATAGTGGTGCAAGGCCCATTATATTTCAATATGCTTCTCAAGTGTGATTATGTATATGCTATGAATGTTGTGGTGTCTACGCTCTTCTGGGTGATGCATTTCCCTCACAATGGAAGAATTGTCACTATTGACCAGCTGGCATCTGATAATCACCATCCTAATTTGGCATTATTTCAGACTACCCCTTTTTATGTTCCTAGTATTCGTGTAGACTCTACCCTGCCATGAGTTAATTATGTGGCATCTTATCCTCGATGTTCAATTTCTTATGAGCAGGAACCTATGCAATCATGTTTTCCTTATTGAGAATTGGAATCAGCCATTGATCCATTGGTGTATCCAATGGGGGCATGGGAGCCCTTGCTTCCCCCTCTTGGTCCATGTGGGATTGAGTATCTTTCTAAGTTCGATATTGTTGTTAGTAGATCCTCAAGCCCTCGTGATTGTGATTCTTCATTGATAGACTTGGCCAGTCCTGGCCAGAACCTCCATTGTCATATGGAGTATGGTTAGTTTACTTCACCCGTTGGGACTGTTGACCCTCGTTTGCGTGATTTCTCGGATTTGAATTGCCTTAAGATGAGCCTATCCTTGAATCCATGACTACAATTTCTATCCCACAGGAGGACTTACACCATGGTTTTTTTTTCAAGTTGACTATCGAAGAGACTCTTGGTCTGAGCCTAGTAGTGGGCTCTAATTGAACTAGTTTTATACATGAGTCGTAGCCTCCACGGGTCTTCTTTTAATCCCATTTCAGACCCTCTAAACATGAAAAGATTGTAGAGAGATCTTGTGGCCTTTCACGCTCGTTAAACTGAAATTTGAAGTCACGCCTCTCTGGCGGTAGTTTACCCCTTTTTTGGTCTGGATGGTCAACTGTACGAACAAAGGTATACTCTAAGGAACTTCAGTTCTCTAGAAGAGTACTCTCAGGTATCATTTTAACCCTTTTTCGGGCCTGAGGGACTAAATGTACGAAAAAGGAACCTCCACGGAGTCCATAGTTAAGCTCTTTTTAGACTCCCTAAAATTGAAAAGATCGTTGAGTGACCTTATTCTTTCACACTCGTTGAAATGGTCCAGAAGAACATTCCTGACGGAGTCCATAGTTAAGACTTTTTCAGACTCCTTAAAAATGAAAAAAAGGCCAAGTGATCTTGTCTTTATCACACTCGTTAAAATGGTTTTGAATAGATGTCTTTTCGGTGCTAGTTTACCCCTTTTTCGAACTGACTAGACTACCTTCAAAAAAGGTATCCCAGTGGAGTCTCCTTTTACGTTTTTCAGACTCTCTAAATATGAAAATTTGTCGAGCTTACCTTCTTTGGGCTCGTTAAACTTACATCGAAGGACATTACCATTGTGTTTCTTATTAATCACATTTTCCTACCCGAGTGTTTGGCCTAATGCCGACTCCATGTTGCTCTCAACTGAACCATTTGAAGCATGCCTTATACGCAAGCCCTGTAGCACTTTGCCTCTACGTCTTGACACCTTTGGCCCCTGGAGGAATTTTTCCTGAGTGTCCTTACTTTGAACATCAGTCTTGTCCCTGCGCCTCAAACTTGTATGTTTGCAGCACTCATTTATCCTTTGTAACGTAACATTCTTGTATTCTTTTTCCAAAATTATTGAAAAAGACAAAAAAATCAAATATGCCCCAAAAAGAGGAAGGGAAAAGTATTTTCTTTTTATTGGCAGCACAATGAGTCGCCCTTGGATAAATCACATTGGTCCATTTCTTCGTCAAACCCTAGGATTTAATATGACCTTAGGAAGTTGTTCTCGCTACATAGAGATGTGTCCTCCTCCGTTTGGTTATTTTTCCAAACATATGGAGAGTTTGCATTGCCTCCTGCCTCATAAACTTATGTTAATGCCATGTTGCCTGAGTCTCATCATTTGTTGTGCTATTGTCCAGGGGAATTTTTTACCAATCCTAAGTCGACCCCTCTGTAGTTTGTCTCTTTCCTTCATGCCCGACTATCCTGAATGTCCAATCAATTCTTTGTTTGAAATCAATTAAGCCTTCAGTCTGATCATCAAGATTCTCTAGTCCATGACCGACGAGCCATTGAAGACCTCTAGGTAGTGAAGTCGTACACTCATATTACACTCCTACTCAAGTTTTGAAGATTTTGAAGATGTTGCTCGAGCTCTGAAGATCTCATCTCCAACCACCAGGCCTTATCATCTTCTAGAAGATGGATACTCTACATGTATATCTTTTTGATTTCGAGATGTAGCTCTGCTGTGTATTGCTCGCGGATACACTTTATATAGTTATATGACATGGATCTACAGTGTATTTGTTTGGTACCCATGATTTTATTTTATCCTGAGCATGGGTATGCCCACCTCGGTGAGACAATTGTTATTTTGCAAATGGCACCTCCCGATTTCTGGTCCCTGGGCTCACTTGTTCAACACATCGGAGAAGACTGCTAATTTATTTCGGCCATCATATGCTCTTCTAACCTCACACATTAGGGGGCATCTGTTATAACCCTAGTTTGCACCAGACATGCTTACCTAGCATCAAGCCATCTCAGATTCCTTCTTTGCCAAAACACTGCTGAACATCTCTTCTTAAAAACCCCTTTTATAAAGGCCCACGTGCCCTACTCCATTACTGCATGCGTGTACATCCTAGCTGACCCAAGACAACCCGTGTGTACCTACAAAAGCATGAAAAAAAGGAAAGTTTCTAATGGAACACATAGCTTTGGGTAAGCTAACTAAACCTTTCAGCCATGCATGGCCAGTCACTTGACCAAATACCTAGCTTCTTCTAGCCCATAAAAGAAGGGTTAGGGGTCCCATTTGAAAGGAGGAGAATCATAGTAAAGAAATTATACCTGATTAAGCATTCCCTCTGTCCCAACCTTTAGCCATCCTTGTGCAAAGATAAGTATAGAGAAAAGAGTTGGAAGACAGTGGAAGAAGAGCCCAGGACTAGGATCGAGGAGCAGTAGCCGACTTTATCATTGTGAAGTTAATAAAATAATTTATTTTCCCGTCCCACCATATGAGATTGTCATTAGTGGAATATTGATTGTATGATTGATTAAATCTCTACCCCGTTAGTTCATAGATCAAATGCATGTGGAGTTCTTTGTTTGTCTTTAGTGAATGCAGGTCAACATTGGGAGGAGAGTTGCAGTCAAAGAATGAACAAGTGCGAAAAGGGATCGACATCAAACATGAAAAATAAGGTACGCCAACTTAATCTCTTGAGCCTTGTATTTACATATGAGTAATGGGGGTTTAGGCATGGGATGATGGTAAAAAGTAAGAATCTTTAGGTCCTTTTTGCATGCATGATAAAAACCTTAGTGCTAGTCTATAGGAGGGATTTCCCACCCACAACACCAAGATCCTAAGTGTACTATAATATAATTATATCTAGAGAAGCTCGTGAGATGGAAACATCTCTATGAAAGTCAAATATCTTTGTCTTCAGCTAACCCTAATTTAGAAACTTCTCTTTCTATTGTTCATATAGGTAGAAAATATATTGAGATAATTGATATACATGTTGATTCTATGTATACTTTCAAGATCCCTCCTAAACCCTTAACAAATCTACAGAATTGGCCCTTAGGATTTTGTCAAGAAGTGATCTCTTCTCT
Source organism: Picea engelmannii (assembly GCA_009831015.1). Lineage (NCBI taxonomy): Eukaryota > Viridiplantae > Streptophyta > Pinopsida > Pinales > Pinaceae > Picea > Picea engelmannii. The sequence goes on along the minus strand of ML801456.1, from coordinate 103,514 downwards.
TAAAACCTTTCTTAACAAATCGTAAACCCTCCATCTGTTGAAGCCCATAAATATATCCTGCTAAATATTATGGCCAATTTAATGGGAGGAAGAGATGGGGGGAATAAATCTTCCCCACCACCTTTAAACCCTTGGTTCATGGCTAGATTTGACCCCTTGAATTTATGTGCACATGTCGATGACATCCTTAAAAATTACTTCAAGTTTTTACCCAAGTACAATGGTGAATTGTATCTATGCACTAAAGAACTCCTAGAAGCCTTCCATGTTTTCATGTAATACCCCAAGACCGAGCCTTGGATTGTAAATGTGAATATGTTTTATAGGATGGTGAGCCAGGTTATTATAGGCCAGAAGGCTTATGTGATTATTAGGTCGGAGAGCCTAGATGCTAAAGGCTAGTGAGCCTATTTGTGTATATGTAAATGCTCATATCATTAATAAAATACATCGTTTCTTGTAGAACAACCATGATAGAAGAGTATGGGGGACTAAAATCCACTAGGAAGGGAAAGGGAGGGATAAGAGCCTAGGAAAGGGGCTAAGTTAGAGGGATTATTGCCAACATAATATTATAATATTATTCCTAAACACTATGGTAAGGATAATTATTTCATCCTAAGTTATTATGGGAAAGAGAATGAATTACAAGTGGAGAGAACTGGGCTCCTTAATATCCATGTGTCATCAAGGGTGCATGAAAATAAAGGTGGGGAAAATTAGTCAATTTTGGGGGACTAAGCCATTCAAGGGGGATTCAGTCTTCCCATTCACTAATGCATTTAGGACTCATCCAGTTTTCTCTCCAGCACTCGACCTCTCCCTCTTACACGTAGGCTTGTAGCAGTAACCTACCTTCCTGTTAGGAAAAATGCACATGTTCCCTACCCGAGTCATATTGTATTGTTCCTCACCTAAACATGGTTTCTACCATCACTTGTTCCATACCCAAATTTAGTTGTGGCCTTCACCCAAACCTATACCTAGTTGACTTAAGAGATGGATTGAAGAGGCTAGTTGTTAGGACCATGGATTGAATATGTGGGTTGTCAAGCCCTTGAGAAACTCTCTGCAGGTGAGAGAATTGTTGTGGAAGTGATTTACTGAGGGATCCCAACTGTAGCTACAATGCTCTAAGACTTCTTGTCTAGCTTGTTGTTAAAGCCTTGGAAGGGAAGTGGGGAAGCATAAGTACTTTTGAGCAAAGAAGGGGCACACTTCCTGGGGTGGGACATGCATGTGGGGAATGAGATGATGTAGGTTGTTAGTTTTACTTTGCACCTGGAATGAAATCCTTCATGTTGTTTGTGTTGCCTCATCCTGGTTAGAAATCCCTTTAACTGGGTGGAGTTTAGTCCCATCTCAGGGGTGACCCACTATTGATGTTATGACCCAAGAGGGGCATATGTATGGATAAATGTTTATGATATAAACCCAAGGGGGGGAATATAGGGGCACAAATGTACATGCAATGTGTAAATACATATGTAATAAGGTTGGCCTAGTGATAAAGGGGCCTCATGTGCCAATGTCAATAGTTATATATAAGAGATCATGTATTAATTATTAGGAGGTGAATTATGAAGTATGAATGGTCTTTGGTTAATTGGAGGGGTTCCCATATAATTTAAGGAGTTATTGTGTAAATTATCTATATTTTAGTTTTTTTCCACGTTGAAATTTTGTACATGGTGTGTACTTCTGTTATTTTATGAGATTTTAAGCATTTTGGTTCATAACATTTGGTATCATAGCTCAAGGTCTTGGTGTTCATTGTTGCATATGAGACAGCTTGGAAGTTTTGATATAACCATTATTTCTATGATGTTTCATAAGGAACCCTTTGTATGATGTTTATCATATGGATCAAGGTAAGTGGGGTTAAAATTTGATCTCTTGAGGCCTTATACTTTTGGAGATATAGCCTGTGTAAGATAGTGTTTAGAATCATCCTGAATTTAGTCATCACATAATTTTTTCTATAAAAAAAAATTCTGTAACATTTCAGACCCTAAAATCGAGAGGATACTCATAGAAATTATCAAGTTATTTATGATAAAAATGTCAACTTCTTATTCGTCCTACTTTTGTATATACACCCCGTGAAATATAGGGTAGTTGACTAGTCCTATTGACTAGTCTCAAACATGACTTCAGGGTAAAACAACCATAACTTATTTATAGAGAATCCAAAATGAGTGAGACTAGTTGCATTGAATAGTGGACATGCCATATTATTCATGGTACAATTTTCATAATTTTATCAATTATTGTGCATAGGGCACACTATAAAATTTCTCTCTTCTGGAAAGGTAAAAAATTAGCAAGGTGTGGGGAAGTTACCATACTTCCACTTGGCACATAAAATTTTGGTCAGACCTGTGGCACTACAGAGAAGAAATTTCAGAGTACTATAGGTCACAATTTCATACTTATAAGGGCCTAAATTGAAAATATACATCATAAGTAAGGTCGGTGAGGAGGATAGACTCCAAATCAAGGTTTCAAAGGCATGTTCACTTAAAACTATCATAACTTTTGATTGGAATGTGCAACTGAGCTGATTCAAACTCCATTGGAAAGATAACACATAGAAGAGAATATTGGAAGAATTATCACAACTATTTGATATATTTATCCTTATTATATTATGGTTTGTATTTGAGGGTTGGGATTATACATCAATTAAGAATCAATGGAAATACCTAAATTTCTCTGATACCAAATGTTATGAACCAAAATGCTTAAAATATAATAAAATAACAGAAGTAAAAACCATGTACAAAATGTCAACATGGAGCACAAATCAAATATATATAATTTACACAATAACTCCTTAAATTATAGGGGAATTGTTATGAGGAAAATCTCTCTATGGCTAGGGTAAACCACAACAGACATAAATGACTGCAGAAATCAACTAAATCCCAAAAACATGCTATATAAACTAATATGCAAGCTAGATAAAAAAGAGGCCTTCCTCGTCCACATGTTTGATGAAGTCCATTGTTGAGCACTTTGACCCAAAGCTATATATCTGCAACTACTTCTCAATGAGCAAGAAAAGCAAGCCTATGGTGATAATATAAAGGGTTAGCACATTAGATAGCATAATCCATTAATATATATAACAAATACACCCATGGATAATAACTCAATATATTTTCAAGATATCAATTGGACGGGAATAGAGTATTTCTATTAATAAATGATCAACAGAAGTGAAAATGTTACATACTTCCCTGTCGGCACGGTTCAGAACTGAGAAACTAAGTTCCTTCTAGATGGGCCTCCCCCACTTCAATCCTCCACCAAAGGAAAGCTCATAAGAGAGAAACAATGAAGTTCTCAATCAATAAGGGAAGATATTGGTGGTTGAACACTTTGTTCAGACTTAAAGGACAAAGGGATGTAGACTCAATATGAATTAAATAATTTCTCTAGATTAACTTTGCTCTCAAAGTTGAATTCTTTCTTCTCTTTCCATAGCTCGGAATTGGTCCATTTATAGCCTTCAAAATGGAACTGAAGGGCCGAGTCGGAACGTTTCCAGTATATGGAAGGCCAAGGATCATAGATATCCTATCGTGACATGTAAACCTGACATTAATTTTAATTTTTTGGCACAAATCGCGATGTACGCGAGATGTAGTGGAGAAACTTGCATATACACATGTTGTATAGTAGGCAAGATGCGTGCATGTGGAAAATTATTTATTTTTGGCTCTGGATTTTATAAATAGGGAAGATAAGTCTGCACGAGGAAATGGAAAAAGGCCTTCTGGGAAAGATTGCATAGGGTGAGGAAAATATTTCTATAACAGATTCCCCCTAATGTGTGAGGTCAGAGGAGTATCTACGATGGCCAAAATACATTATAAACAACCCATAAGTGGAGTGATGGGGAACCAGCGGGAAGAACTAGTTTCTCATTAAATTCTCTACTGACTTTGCATACATGGTTGCCAATAGAATTACACTGTAGATCCATGTGAAAATATACCAAACAAGTGTTTGTGGCCATGAATAGGAAAATAAAAATACAAATGCAGTTACATGACAATAGTTGTCATAGTCACGAACAAGGCCAAGTAGAATCGGTCTTAAAACCAATATGAAGATATCTATATACAATGGAGTATAATTTGATCTCCCATGATCAATGAAGTCATATAGGGATTGGTCTAATGAAAAGTAAGCAACAACTTGGGAAAGATTCAGCCACATAGGGATGTCTTCAAGTCTTCTACACAATCCACCAAGGGTGCAAGTCTACATCATGTGAATAAATAAGTTGAGGTCGAACACAATGAGACATCGTTTGATTATTGGTCATTGATGTATACCTTTAACAAACACAAGACAACCTACCAATAATGAAAGTAGGTATCAAGGCACTGAGTACATTCTTACAAGTGTGAATAAAGGAGTCAGTGTCGAACACCTACAGAATCCATCGATCGGGAGACATTGATGTATTCCCAACTGTCGATGGTGAGAGAACCCGCCACTAATGAATGGAAGCCTCAAGGTAATCATAATAATCTAGGTCCCTTTTCCTGAATAAATGAGTTGAAGTCGATGGATTTAGACCTACTAAAAGGAGAGAATTAAGGCATCTCTCATCAGTCAGCACGAGGTACAAAACATGAGCTTCATGATTTGGTGGAAATCAGACAAAGAACATGTTCATGAACCAATGACCCTGTGCATATTTTGCATGTGCCAAGTGCAAGCGGTACACGAAAAATACCCTCTGAATAACAACCAATGATGAAAATTGTTGACAAAGGTGAGGAAACCACCAATAAGGCTAATGGAATCCAGGACATTGCATGAATCCCAATGTGTGAATAGATGTCTTTCCATCGAACACAAGGGAAGCCACCCAATCAATGACCAGTGATGAAGTGTTGACTATTGGGTTCAAGGTTACCTACCAATTAAGAAAGTAGGACCAAGGTGCATGATAGGACTCCAGTATCATGTGATTCTGAGACACACTGAGGGTATGGCCAGCATGTAAATTCAAGATTTTTGAAGAGTGGCTGACACATATTGATAGAATTCCTTTGAACAAGAGCATGAGACATGTAGAGGAATCCAACAACATGGACCCATTGATGAAAGCATGAGATGTAGGAGGCATCAATGAAAATCTCTATAGGGACTAGAAGAGTAAACAATCGGTAGAGAAGACTTTGTAACGAGCTCATTTTCCTAAGGCCATGCTAATCCAAAAATTAGGATGACAAATGGACTCAATAACTTTGTTCTCTATTCAAAGGAAACATGACTGCTGCCAACGTAAGATAATACTCCCTCCCTGCCCGTCTTTTTTTGTTTTTTTATAGACAAATGATTGCTATGATACAAAGGAGAAAACGAGTGTCGCAAGTAAGCAAAACTAGTTCCAGTTGTGGAACATACCTAGGCTCAATGCAAGGAGATGCATGTGGGATATGGACACTCAGGGGAATGTTCCCTCCTAGGTATAGGGTTTCAAATTGCAAAGGATATAAAAAAGGCTCTGCTTGGTTGAGGATGCAAAATTGTTGAGGTAAACGATTTATAACGCAAAGCGAGAACTAGCTATAGTCTCAATACTGCAAGAAAGGGCATGAGATGCAATCACAACTTAATGCCAAAAAATGTTCTTTTTAATGAATTTTAGTCTACTTGGTGTGAAAAAGGGATAAACTTGTGCCAAGTAGACATCTTTTCAAATCTAATTTATGAGTGTGAAAGGGACAAGTTCACTCGACAATTTTTTCACTTTTTGATAACGAGTCAGAAAAGAGCTTAACTAAGACTCGTGACCTTTCAAGTTCAATTTAACGAGTGTGAGAGGGAAAAATCATTTGGAAATATTTTCACTTTTTGATAACGAGTCGGAAAAGATATTAACTAAGACTCACGACCTTTCAAGTCCAATTTAACGAGTGTGAAAGGGACAAATCACTCAGCAATATTTTCCCTTTCTTGAGCAAGTCAGAAAAGAGATTAACTCAGAATCGCGTGGGATCTTCTATGCAACAAGTCATAGGGGAGGCCAAGGCTCCCGTACTGGACTTCTATGGAATTTTAGTATCTTGCGAATAACTGACATAAGCTTGGGAAAACCAAAATCTCTCCAAGTTGAGGAGGATAAAGCACTAGTAGATGATATAGTCTCTGTGATATATCAGATAATGTCTCTTACTAGAAAGGACATAGGCAGGGGCACTGGATACCACACAAGACCATCCCAATCGAATGGGATCTCCTCAAGACTCAGAGGGAGAGAACTCTGGGAGAGTAAAAATCTCTCTTGTTCAAAAGGTGCAAGATCAGGAATGTTGATGGCATGGTTGAAGGATGCATCACCCTCCACAAGGAGAGTACGATTGACCAAAGATTGCACTGGTACTACTACTTATTCAATTCTAGGTTGAAGAGGATGTGTGACAAAAGGGATAGGGGGCACACCACCCTTGATGACGGGGGTGTGGTTGGGAGATGATTGCAGTGACATTACTGTCATGTCAATCAAAGGAGAAACAAGGTGTGGGGAAACCACAGATGCCTCAGAATCCAAAGGGCCCTTAGGTGAGCCCCACACTTTTGGTATCCTAGCAGTAGGTGGACATAAACGAGTAAGGTGATCTCCTTCACAAGTCCTGCAAAAGAATTTAGGCTTATGTCTGAGATGTCTAGGATTCTTGATGCCCCTAGTGTCATTCACAACAACTGGTGACATGCTCTCAATGTGATTGGAATAGGTGAGAGAGTCATCTCCTACATGATGTATAGAGTTTGGAGATGAGGCATTGATATGACTTGTGGTGAATAGAGGGGTTACCCCAGCATGGATAGCAATGGATGTGTGCGGGTTGTCAACATGAATAACAGAGGATGTTGACCCATCTCTAATATAACTGGCAGAGGTTGGTGATGGAGCTCCAATATGACTGGAAGTGACTGGACTAGCGGTGAGTTGTGGCATTTGATACCAAGGTCCAGGAAAATATTGGCTTTGAAACATTACAGGCTAGAAAGGGTCCTGGTTTACCCCTTGTCCCTGTCTGGAAAGGTAGTATTCTCCTCTTAATTGATTCAGAGAGGTTTGAACAGGAATAATCATTGAAGTCTAGGATGACATGGAAGTATGATAAGGATTATTCAGGTGAGGATATAAATTTCCCCCTTGTGAAGGGGTTTCGTGAAGAGGGTAGCATGAACCAAAAATTGATTCTTCCCGTATGAAACACCCAGGGATACCTGAAAACCTGTTATGGGAAAAGTATTCGAAGGAACCTACATGGCGGACAAAGGATGAGAATATGGGGTGTACTAAGTAGAATAAGCACCCATTTGAGTATTGGCTCCTAAAAGAGCATAGCTAGAATTGAATCCGTGAGAGGGGAGGTTCCAACCTCCCATCATGAAATATGGTTGAGGGACATGACTCATATCAAATGAAGATGTAGGCATCGGGGCCATGGTTCCCCTAGATCCAATGCTAGGATTCATATAAGTGGACCAGGGGGGGGGATTGCAAGGGTGAAGTAATATCAACAGGGAAATGACTAGAGACCCAAGGCGTTGACTGAGTGTCATAGTTATGCATACCATTATGGAAAGCGGAAGGAATTTTCCCCATGAAATGAGTAAACGTCATGGGGGGGCGGTAGTAGTGAATGAGGGATATGAAAGAACTCCACTATCCATGATAATGAAAACTCAGTAAAAACTCCTAAGGCCAACTAGTAATCAAAGAGCACATCAAAAGTCAAACGACCAATATGCACACAAACGGGGTAAAGTGGCTGAAAGTGGCCTCCCTCTCTAAAGAAGGTATGTCTCACCCAATAGGGGCTTGACACTCCCTTCTAAAGATCATAGGTAACATAATACATTATAAGGGCCCTCATGGGCTTAACAACCAGTTGGTCAGATACCTTTGGAGAGGTAATCCTCCATAAAGGTTGTGTATTGTCCAACCCTTATCTGACCCAGGGTACCTACAAAATAACCCCTGCAAGTAACCTATGAGACACCTAAGTCAAACAACTAATAAACCATTGTATAACCGATGCACAGGCGAGAAGTCATAATTAAGGTCCACTGTATGGGTAGGGTATAAAATCCTGAAACCTTGAAAGTAATGCCTCTCATGGAGGTAAAGGCACTAGCAAGATCCCCAGAAATATCTCTGACGCTAAGAAGGTATCAAAGGGATATCCCTTCAACCGACTTCACGTGACCTCGTGATTAACTCCAGTGTGAGAGGAGCCTCTTGATCCTACCAATTATACAATTTATTTCTCCACTCTCTTTCTCAGACACATATGTTGATTTAATTGCCTTGGAGAAGTTTACTCACAAAATCCTATTCCAAGGAACTAAATCCTAGGCTAGTTTGTGCACCCTAGAAAAAAAAATCGTGACTAATCAATTTTAAATTATAGCGTTAATTTTAGTGGCTGTGATTACTAAAAACGATATGGTAGTGAAACTCATGGTGTTATGACTCTGCAAGAAAAGTAAATATGAAAATAATGCAAGGTCCTAACTTTAACATTCAATGAATGATATGCTTCTAAAGGAAAATGCAATTTTCAATTTCAACTCTTCAATTCTGAAGTAAAAATGAAATCTTTCGTTACATTCACGAAACTAATGACAATGACTCAAAAGATCAAAATGCCAGGCAATTAAAAATGCCTATTTTTTTGTATTTTCAATATAATAAAAATGAAAATGCATGGATTGAAAAACAACTTGCTATATAAACTCTATTGTGTATAGAAAAAGATAACTCAAGAAAGATACCAAGCAGCAAAACAACCAGCCCAATGTACAAGGACAATCAAAATGAAAATATGATGATAAAGACTCTGCCAAGAAATTCAACCAAAGATAGGTTTCCTGTCATCCCACAAGCACTTAACAGGCACTACAGAGACCCAAGAAGGTTCAACAAACATCAAATCGCACCCAACAACCACCATACCAAGAAAACAAGCTAGGAAAAATGATGTACGTGACTGTTTAGGAAAACATAGCATATGTACACAGATTGCAGAGGGGCATCTTACGTATATACGTGACTGTCAAGGAAAAAAGCGCGAATATGTTTCAAAACAAGGCCAGGCAAGGGAGAAAAGATGAAAACTCATACCCAAGGTGCACAGAGGCTATCAAGAAATGATATGACAAGAAACACAATAGGAATGAGATCAATCTAAGGAGAAAAGTACTCCAAACTCTAAGAAATAAGATTCAATCCCCAATATCATCACCAATTTTGTTACGAGGAAAATCTCTCTATGGCTAGGGTAAACCACAACATACAGAAATGACTGCATAAATCAACTCAATCCCAAAAACATGCTATATAAACTAATATGCAAGCAAGATAAGAAAGAGGCATACCTCATCCAAATGTTCGATGAAGTCCACCATTGATCACTTTGACCCAAAGCTATATGCCTGCAACTAGTTCTCAACGACCAAGCAAAGTAAGCATATGGTGATAATATAAAGGGTTAGCACATTATATAACATAATCCATTAATATACATAACAAATATGCCCATGGATAATAACTCAATATATTTTCAAGATATCAATTGGATAGGAAAGGATTATTTCTATTAATAAATGATCAACATAAGTGAAAATGTTACAGACTTCCGTGTCAGCACGGTTCGGAACTGAGAAACTAAGTTCCTTCCAACTGGGCCTCCACAACTTCAATCATCCACCAAAGTCAAGCTCATAAGAGAGAAACAATGAGGTTCTCAATCAATAAGGGAAGAGCTTGGGGGTTGAACGTTGTGTTCAGACTTAAAGGACAAAGGGATGCAGACTTAATATGAAGTAAATAATTTCTCCAAAGTAACTTTTCTCTCAAAGGTGAATTATTTCTCCTCTTTCCATAGCTCGGAATTGGCTCAATTATAGCCTTCAAAATGGACCAGAAGGGTCGAGTCAGAACATTTCTAGTATATGGAAGGCCAAGGACCATATATATTCGTTCATGACATGGAAACCCGACATTAATTTTCATTTTTTGGCACAAATCTCGATGTACGTGGGTTGTAGTGGAGCAGCCTGCATATACGCATGTTGTATAGTAGGCAAGATGCATACATGTGGAAAAATATTTATTTTTGGCTCTGGATTTTATAAATGGGGAAGATAAGTCTGCATGGGGAAATGGAAAAGGGCCTGTTATCCCTCTTTTCTAGGGATAACTAGGAGATCATGTCTCAAGGCCCATAGGTCCTAGACATGGAGTACCGAGAGCAGGATTGACTCGAGCATGGCCCTGGGGGGCCCATCTTTCTTCTCCTTCATCAGACTTGTCTTGTCAACAGCAGTAGCATCCATCACCTTCGACTTGGACTTGTATCGGAGAATACTCTTGCTCCATGAGGTAATTGGTCCAGGTATCATGGTATGTGTCATATTTGATCATTACAACCTTTAAATATATGCATCAAACTCCTTTTATTTCTAACGACTGCTTGGATCTTACATTAACTCACTTGACCATGGTTGGGGGGATTGACAGGGTACCCTAGCAAGCTTGAACCCATAGGTTTTGGTTTTCCACTGGAGGATTTTGAAGGACCATCGTCCGCTCCCATCATATCACCACTCTTACATCTTATCTCCCACTCATCTGCCCCATTCTCCTAGTTCGGACATTAGGATGATCTGTTTGTGGGGTTACACCTTATCTCGTGGGAAGAAGGGGCTAAAGGCCTAGAAGGTAAAAGCAGCTGGTAAAAGATAAAATCCATAAAAATGAAACCTAGAGATGCCTCACCTAGGGATCCCCGAGAAGGCAATAAAAAGCTTCTCGGCAAGAAATAAGAGGGACCCAAAGAAAAATAACAAAACAAGACCTAGCCAAGAGGATGGGGGGTCTCATCACGAGCCAGTCCATTATGTTCATGGGTACCTAGCAGTATGACATTTCCATTATCTAGTTGCCATGTTAGGGCAGTGACCTTTGGTTGCATGGCCAAGGGAAAGGGGGTCTCATCACAAGCGAGCCTTCTCATCTCTATGAAAGTGCTTGTGGTTAACACTGTCAACTCTGGTCACCATGCTAAGTCAGTGTCCTCTAGTTAGACCTTTAAATAAATAAGAAAAAAGAAATAAAGAAAAGAAAGAATAAAGGCAATAAGGGATTGGAAATAATTGCATCCATGATGGGTACAACTCACCTTCTACAAAGGCACCCACAGGTAATATCAACCCTGTCTTTCACTCTACCCGTATGTCTGGACATCCTTTGACCACATCACCTTGTATTATATGGCTTGGATGATATCCTCTGGAAACTTTCCTTCTCCTATGGATGCTGGCCCAATGGAGTATTTTGTCTTTTTGTTCATCTTTGTATAGTAGGTCATTGTAATGTATTTGAGCTATTGAATGATATATCAGGGGTTTTATGCATGTATTTGATAAAATTGATGATGAAATATGATGGACATTTCTATGATCCCTATGACTAATGAGCCCATGGAGGGTGAATTTTTTGATGTGCAGGACCATGCCCGACATACAGGTACTAGTTGGACCAGTACACATGGGGAGATGATTAGTTCGGACCTCCATGGGGCTGAAGAGCCCATCAGATGATTGCTAGGACCCCATCAGGGGTAGAGATAGGACAATGGTTTGATGAGCCTTTGCACATGAGAAGAATAAGGACGTTCCACCCATGACACTTTGGCTGAGCCTAGCCCATGGGGGTTGACCCACTTCATATGAAACGTTTTCCTTTGATGGATAGGACGTCACTCAGAAGGCTTGGATGTCATCTTGAGTGTGTGGTAGTTTGATGGGATGACTGACACGTGTGGCAGCTTGGAGGATCCCTAAAAGGGCTAACGTCTGACTTCTGGATGCTGGACTAGCCCCAAAAGGGCCAACGTCTCCCTCAGAGGGTCTTGACGTCCCACTTTTTGCTCATCTATGTCATTTACTTAGCAGTTAATGTAAAAACAATATGATTTTGGTTTGTAGCCTTGTCAGCTATTTTTAATGACCTAATTTTAAATTAAAGGTCATGAGACACTATATATTGAGGATGTTTTTCCCTCATTTGAACATAACACGACTCACTCACACTTGTGAGGTCTGATTTTTGTGCCCTCCTAGGGTATTTTGTTTTTCTAAGTGAGGCGCACTTGTTATTGGAAGTATTTTTTTGGCATCTTTTGGCATTTCTCTCCAAGGAAGGTTTACAACTAGGGTTTGCACATGCTTTCTTCATGATATGTAAGTGATTTTCTTGCAAAAATTCTTAATTGAATGGTTGTAGGTTTAATTTCTTGCATTTGCTTATTAAACTGCTGATTTGAAACCATAGGTAACAAGCACACAAGTAGGTCCTTGCTTCATGTCCCCTTAGAGAGAAATATTTCAGCCATTGAAGAAGAAGGATTGAGCCTAGCCTTTGCTACACTCATCTTGCTTCTTCCCTTAAGCTAACATTGAATTTTATAGGTTGAAAAGGGGGTGACGTCCTAGGAATAGGTTATCTACACCTAGGGCCATCATCTTCTAAGGTTTGAAAGCCTTGTCTTTACAACACTTTATCTCACCTCATCCTTTAGTTAAATTCATCATTTATGCTAGCCGTGTTGCCAAGTTGACCTAAGGAAGGAGGAAAGAGCACGAGGCCTTGCTTAAGCAACACCGGAGTGAGCCTCTTTCCCCTAGGAATTTGATTCTAGGGCCCTGACTTTGCAGTACTTTAGAACCCTTCCCTTTTGTCTTTAAGTCTTCATCCTTTCAAAACCTTGTGCACTGATCTTGTTTGACTCCATATACCCTAAGGCACTGATCTTTAGCCTCCAACGTTGAAGTCCTAGTGTCCAAAACAACTCTCAAAACTTTGAATTTTGAAACCCTAACTAACAAACTAACCTAATTAAGGTTGACGTCATAGTTGGTTATCTCATCTTGACGCAACAAATGTTGAATATAGGCAATTAGATGATGATTTAAAGCATTTATTGAGTAAAGTGTTGGTTGGATACATTATTAGCTTCATCATCTTGATAGTTATTAATGAATTGAAGCTTTTGCCATAGCTAATTGATAAAACGTTGACTTCATTGGTATCTATTGTTTTACATTTCTTATTAATTGATATCAGATAGTCATATGAAGTACTAACCCACTGAATTATAGCCTGCATATATTCTCCATTGTTTGTTCTGGGCAGGTGTTGTCTTTGGGCATACACTTCTTTATTAGCTGATTAGCCAGACTATTTGACCTTGGTGGTAACCTGTGAAGGGGAAACTTTAATCTTTACTTTATACCTTTGCCTCTTCAAAACCCCAGGTTATCGAGGACATCTCCCCTGGGATAACCTCCCTAAACAGAAAGAACCTCCCCATTGAGGTGACATTGGGTGGGGAAGGTTCCTGTTACGCCAGTTTGGTCTCTATCCTTTAGCCTTTGAACTAAACTACAAACTGTGTGACAATAGGGCCTTCTGGGCAAGATTTCATAGGGTGAGACAAATCTTTCTATAACAAGAACCCCCTCCAATTAACCAAATACCATTCATATTGTTGATTAAGGTTGGTTGTCATTGATGTCAACCCTTGAAGAAAGACCCGTAGCATAATGTTTTGGGTAATGGACCCAATAGTGTTTGATGTAAATATGACTCATTATTGTTTTGTAATGGCTGATAAGAAGTAAATATGGATGAACTCCAAAGTGGTCCCCTTATGGTGAAAGCCCTCACGGGAAGATTCTTTGTGGAGTAAGAGAACCCATGCTTAATTGTGGAATAATGATATGAAGGAAAGTGAATTTGTCAGGGAAAATATCCTATATGGATATTTCTTGTCATGTCATTTTTGGTGGTATGTGGAACGTCACATAATTCCTCACTGTTAGAGAGTTATGGCCATGAGAAGTTGGAGACCCTAGGTTTGGGTAATGGACCCAAGTTTTTTTGATTGGTAATAGTATGAGTTATGATATATTTTCAGATAATACTATTCTATATGGATAGTACATGTCATTCCATTTCTGGTGGTATGTAGAACGTCACATAACTCCTCACGGTTTGAGAGTTATGGCCTTACGAAGTTGCAGGACCCTCATATGCCATCTAGAAGCCCCAAAAGGTCAAAGTGGTTTAAGAGATTTTAAAAGGTAAATAATAAAGTGAAGTGATGAGTGTATTATAATTCAAAGTGAATACAAAATAAATTATTTCAATAATAATTTTAATGGATAAATTATAAGTGGACCCAACCCTAAAATAAGGAAAGTGGGGCCAAGTGACCTAGAAGATGTTTTTAAGAAAGCTACTTGGAGAGTATAAATAAGTGGCAAGGCTCTCTCATTTGAAACACACTTGAGCATATTGAATATCTATAGGTTTCTGAGGTATACAAATGATATCTAAGCCGAAATTCTAAGGAAAGTGAAGAAAAGAAGGCTGAAATGCAAGGAAGGATAAATTCTTTTGATGGTGCTTTTAAGGTATGTTATTTTCAGTTCATCTCACCATTATTGATATAAATTTTTTTCTATAGTGATTCAGATCCTGAAATTGCTATGAAAGTGAGAAAACATATCCAAGTATCTGTGGTTAAAAATTTATCTTGTGGGTCATTGTATTTTCGGAGTTACACTCTGTGGAAAATAGGGTTTGTGTCCAGTCCTGAAACTAGTCAAAATCAGGTGTTTCGGGTAAAAACGTCATAACTTCTTCATAAAAGATCCAAATTTAGTGAGACAAAATGTGTTGGTTAGGGTATTGTCTTTAGTATTCTTTGTAATATTTTTATATCATTTCATCAAATATTTTGTGTGGGGAACACTCTACAAGGTCGCTCTCTAGAATAAGCTAGAATTCAGCAAGGTATGCCATTTTTTCTATAACTCCTTTTATGAGAGGTTCCAAGTAGTGCCACTTGAAGGAATTGTATAAAAAAAACTGAATAACATTGTGTATCATTTTCATATCTTTATACATTACAGGTTCAAAGTTATGATTACTTCAAGTTAGGGTTGTTGACTAATCCAAAACTAGGCATGTGAGACTAAAGAAAAGTTTGATGAAAATGTTATTTTCTTGTTTTTAAAGTTAATGAAGGTTTACAGGAATGTGATCATATACACCAGGTCTATTACAGAGCTACAAATCATATTTGGATGATAAAATTGATGAGGTCTTTTGATTGTGGCACATGTTGAGTACATGGTTGAGACAAGTAGTTGATGAGTTGACACATACATGAAGTATATAGTTGATGATGTTGGTACATATTGATGATTAATAGTTGATGAGTAGTTAACACATGATTGGAACATAATTGGTACATGGTTGGATGCACTTGTTTATGGCACATGTTGATTATAGGTTGGTGCATGGTTGATGCACTTGTTTATGGTACAGGTTGATTATAGGTTGATGCATGGTTGATGCATGGTTCAGATTTATTGGTATAGGTTTACAACGGTATATCTCACAGTGATAGTGTGACAATGGTTCCATCATTCTACTTCTACTTCAGGGTGGCAAGACGGGGCAAGGACAGGTGGTTGTAGCCACCTTCCAGTTGTAGCCAAAGAACATTGGGGGTTGTAGCCTCCTTCTGGTTGTAGCCAAAGATTTGGGGAGTTGGAGCGTCCCTCAGGTTGTAGCCTGAGAAACTAGGGGGTTGGAGCCTCCTTCCAGTTGCAGCTGGAAAACAAAGGAAGTTGGTGCTTCCAATGAATGTATTTCTTCAAGACATATAAGAAAAAACATTCCTTGGTTTTCTCCCGATTTGGGTTTCCACGTAAAACACTGGTGTACTATGTATGTGTGTGATTGTTTATTTATTACTGCTCATTATTGGATAATAATTCTACATTGATATAACATTTGAATAAAAAGGATTATAATTACGTTATTATTGATTCACCCCCCCTCTCAGTAATCCAACAATTGGTATTAGAGCAGGTTCCTTCAAAAATCAGTTTGACCACTGAAAGGTAGATTATGGAGAGTACCAACTCGTATAAAAATGGAATACCACAATTTGATGGACAGAAGTATGATTTTTGGAGCATAAGGATGAAGACATATATACAAGCATAGGGATTTCAAGTTTGACAATCAATTGTAGATGGATACACAGCACCAACAGTTCCACCAACAAATGACAAAGCAATGAAACTTAGTGAGAATAATTCCAAAGCCATAAATGCACTTTTGAATGGTCTCAGTGATATAGTATTCACCAAAGTTGCACATTGTAAATCTTCTAAAGAGATTTGGGACAAGCTTCGAAATATTTATGAAGGAGATTCAAAAGTCAAAACAACAAAGCTTCAAACTTACAGAGGTAAGTTCGAACAACTAAAAATGAAGGAAGATGAAGATATTGCAGCCTACTTACGAGTCGATGAAACAGTGAATGAAATCATAGGATTGGGAGAAGAAATCGAAGAATCTGTAATTGTTCAAAAGGTACTAAGATCACTTCCAATGAGATTCAACCCTAAGATATCAGCACTAGAAGAAAGATCAGATCTAAACTCAATAAGCATGGATGAACTGCATGGAATCTTCAAAACATATGAGATGAGAACTGAACAGGAAAATCCAGATGTAAAAGAAGCAACCTTCAAAGCATTCAAAAGATCAAAGCAAAAGAAAAAGGAAAAAGAAGAATATAGTAGCAACAACAACGTCTCGAAAGATGATGAAGAAGTGGCCAACTTTGTCAAAAGACTGAACAAGGGAACCAATTGTAGGTATAGAGGTAAGCTTCCTTTAATTTGTTTTAATTGTGATGGTATTGGTCATTTTGATAACAAATGTCCTCATAAGAAAAAGATAAATGATGAAGGTTACTCAAAAGGCAGACAAACATATAAAGGTAAAAGAACTACAAAGAAAGTTTTCAAGAAAAACTTTTGCACCAAAGAAGACATCTCATCATCAGATGAAGATGAAGTTAGTGACAGTGAAACATGGAGAGTTGTATTCATGGCAGTAGAAGACTCTGATAAAAAAGACTCCAAAGAAGAATATGAAGAAGCATATGAAGAAGAAATTGAAGAGGCAAAAGTTGAATTTCGAGAACAATTAATGAGTGTCATAGAAGTTATCAGAAGAGAAAAGAAGAAAAACAAGAAACTACAAGAAGAACTAGATAAGAAAAAAGACACTCAAGAACTAGAACAAATGATTACAAAATTGAAGGTTCAAATAGAAGAAGATAAAAGAATTGAATAAGCACTCAAAGAACAGCTAGAAGGAAAGGATGAGATCTTTGGAAACCTGGAAGCAGAGATTGTCATACTAAGAAATGATAATCAAAAGAAAAATATGCAGAATAGCTCAAAAGTTCTGAATGACATTATTAGCAGTAAAAAATCTTATCTTGACAAGTCCGGACTTGGATACAATCAAACAGAAAAGGGATCAAGATCCAAAACAACAAAGCAAGAAACAAATCCAAAAAGTTATGCAGAAACAATCAAAGGGGATAAAAAGATATACAAGGAAGATTATAGGGACACTCCTCCACCGAGAAGATTCAGATTTCAAAATCAACAACAGATAGACATGCCTCAAGAAGAAGAAGGATTCATAAGAGCACCTCCTTTCATAAGATCTTCAACTACCAGGTATCAAACTATATTTTTTGGTTTATGTTATGCTTGTAATAATTTTGGACATAAAGCTGTAAATTGCAGAGTTAACAACGGGAACAATAACTACTTTGAGAGCCATACACAAATGGGTTATTCAAGAATACCTAGTGAAACAAAGAGAAGAAGTTACAACAGGTTTGAATCCTTGAGCACTGAAGTGGAATTTTACAAATGTAACAATTTTGGACACATGGCCAAAAATTGTAGAATGTCAGTCCCTCCTAAAGAACCTCAACAGAGTCACAAACAAGAATCTCAGAAAATGACATGGATAAGAAAGCAAGATCAATATAGCAATGAAGAATGCATAGTCGCTCTACAAGCTAAACAGAAGAAACGTGGTTGGTATGTTGATAGTGGATGTTCAAAACACTTGACAGGTGATAGAGACAAGTTTCTTACATTACGAGAGGAAAGAGATGGATCAGTCTCCTTTGGAAATGATGATTCATCCAAAATCATTGGAAAAGGCACAGTCTGAATTGGGAACAAGAATGAGAAGGCAAAAAATGTTCTACTAGTAGAAGATATGAAACATAATCTTTTAAGTGTGACCAAGGTCATAAAGTTACTTTCGATTCACAAAAGTGTGAGATAAGAAAAGAAGGTTCAGGGAAATTGGTTGTGACAGCTGCAATAACTTCAAGCAACATATATGTGTTAAGCGAAATTGGAAATGAAAAGTGTTGTCTGGGAAAGGAGGATGAAAGTTGGCTATGGAACAAAAGAATGGGTCACATGCATTTTGATAACCTTGTCAAAGTCAGCAAAATATAAGCAGTCAGAGAAATGTCCCAGATCACGAAACCAACCAACACTTTATGCAAGCATTGCCAACAAGGAAAACAAACAAAAACCAGGTTCAAATCAAAGGAATATTCAACAACAAAACCAATGGAAATTGTGCATACTAATCTAGTTGGACCAACTACAACAAAAGTCTTAAAAGGTGAGAGATACTTTATGTTATTAGTTGATGATTATACAAGAATGACTGCAGTTTTCTTTCTTAAGAACAAATCAGAAGCTTTTGAAAATTTCAAGATCTACAAGGAATGGTTGAAAATGAGATTGATTCAAGAATCAAATGCTTAAGATCGGATAATGGAGGAGAATTCACCTCAAAGGAATTTATGGACTACTACAGCAATCATGGAATAAAAAGGCAATTCTCCGTCGCTAGGACACCTCAACAGAATGGAGTTGTTGAAAGAAAGAATATGACAGTACAAGAAATGGCTTGAACAATGATAATGGATTCAAAGTTGACAGATATGTTTTAGACAAAGGCATTGCATACAACAGTTCACATTCAAAACAGAGTAATTCTTAGAAACAACACTGATAAAACTCCATACAAGCTATGGAAAGGAAGACTAGCAAATGTGAAACACTTTAGAGTTTTTGGAAGCAAATGCTACATCAAAAGAGAAGATGGAAGAATGGGAAAGTTTGACTCTCATGTGGACAAAGGAATACTTGTTGGTTACTCAAGTGAAAGGAAATCATACACGTGTTACAATCTAAGATTAAACAAAGTTGTGGAAAGAATCAACGTAACAATTGATGAAACAAGCAGACTAGAATCAAAGAAAGAAGAAAACCAATCAATGGAACAACTTTTTGAAGAAGAAGATGAAAAAGAAGAAGAAAAGGAAGATGAAGATGAAGATGAAGAGAATCCAACAGAAGTACATGGGAAAGTTCATCAAGTACCTCCAAAGACACCTAGCAAACGAGTACAGAAGAATCATCCTTCATATCAGATTATTGGAAACAAAGATGCAGGAGTTGAGACTAGAAGAAAAATCAGTTCACCAGAACAAACACACCTAGCACTCGTATCTACAATTGAACCAAACTATTTTGAAGAATCCATCAAGGATGAATTTTGGAATAAGTCCATGGATGAAGAATTGGATCAAATAGAGAAAAATGACAATGAGGAATTGGTTCCAAGACCAAAGAATAAGAATGTGATCAGCACAAAATGGGTTTTCAGGAATAAATTGAATGAAGATGGACAGGTTACAAGGAACAAAGCTAGATTGGTATGTAAAGGATATGCATAGATTGAAGGAATCGACT
>ML801456.1:38949-79843 GCA_009831015.1 Picea engelmannii | reverse complement strand
CATACTTCACAATTCACCTCCTAATAATCAATACATGATATCTTATATATAGCTACTCACACTTGCACATGAGGCCCCTTTATCAGTAAGATGACCCTATTACATATGTATTTACACATTACATGTACATTTAGGCCCCTATAAGCCCCTCCCTTGGGGTCATATTGTATATATTTAGCCATATATATGCCCCTCTTGGGTCATAACAGTTGAGAGTTCTGAGCAACGTGGTCTAAGGCTGGGAGGACATGGAAGGTTTGCACGAAGTTGGTGTTATTTCATCAAAGATAAGTATCACTTGTGTGTTAATTTACATGTTGTGTATTTATACATATGTTTATGCTTATGAGGTTTCTCTTATGTATGTTGCATGTATATGTTTACTGTTATTTCCATATGAATATGTGTATTTACAGAATATATTTGTCTACTTAAAGTTATATATATATCGATAGAATTATTGTTTTGTTTTATGGAGTAGCATGGCCTGGCTTGGGTGGTCAGGTATGTTGCAATTTGGTATCAGAGCTCATGTTTCCAACACTGAGCTTGGATGGGCCAAGCAAGTTGATTGATTCACTTGCGTGGAATTGGGAAAAGCCTCAAAGCCTCAATTTGTTTTGTTAAAATTCTTGGAAAATTTGACGAAATCAAGCCAAGTGGTGAAAGTTTCATAATTTTATACATGTTCAAGAAAATTGTGACCTAGGGTGGGTCAAATTTGAAGCACAAGGAGTGCGTAGGCAATTTCTTAAGTCCCCAAAAGAAGATAAATCTCCTTGTGAAAAGGTGAACGAACGATATTTGTTCAGGAGGGGATCGAATCCTTCACATCCATTAGATAGGGAAAAGGAGAGTGGCGGTTAACCCTCTAGTCCTTTGGACTTTGTTGATTCAGAAGTTTTTAAGTCTTTGATAAGAAGGAGGAAAAATACATGAAGCTATGAAGTCCCAGAGTGAACCTATGTCGTATATCACGTGGAGGAGTACCTAACTGTTGGATTAACCGTAGGATTCCCGAGTGGTTTGAAAATTTGACACTCTGAGGAAAATTGGTTATGGTTGTGCGGAGTAGATATTTCCCTGAAGTCCCAAAATCTGGAACCAATCAACACCATTCATGGTTGGGGACATGTGTCCACAGAATAGGGAGTGTTCATAATTTTTTCATTTGAGAGTTTTAAAGTGTTCTAGTGTGGAATCTTATGAATCTTGAAGTTTCGAAGTCCTGGAGCGTCGGAGTGACATGGCATGCTGATGTCACCTATGGTGACGTGGAACTCTCCGGGAGTTCGACATTCATAATATTTGTTGTGTTGTGTGGAGAAATCCTCCGAAAACCCGAAGTTCCAAAGTCCCAAAGAACCGGAGTGGCATGGAATGTTGATGTCACCTATGGTGACGTGGACCTGTTCGGGACTTAGGAAGTTAGGTGTTTGGGAGATTTGTTGTGTTGTGATGAGAAATCCTTTGAAGCCCAAAGTTATGAAGCTCAGGAGCCCCGAAGCTCCAGATAGCGTATGATTGGAAATTTTTCATTTAGGACTTTTAAAGTGTGTTGGTGAGGAATTCTCCGAAGCCTGAATCTCTAGAGTGTCAAAGTAGTAAGGCTCTAGAGAGTGACAGTTTGGGAGTTTGCAAGTTCAACGTTTGGGTGTTTTGAAGTGTTCTAGTCTCGAAGTCTCGGAGCGTCTGAGTGACGTGGCATGATGACATCACCTAGGGTGGAATGGAACCACTTTATATGTGTTGTCTGTCATCTTGTTGCAAGATCTTCATCAAACCTCTTGGCCAATTATAACTTGACATGTGTCACCCATCAGTTGGGCCACGTGTCATCTCCATATTGTTTCCATGTATCACCCTAGTGCAGAGTTACTAATGACATCGAAAGATTCGTAAATTCAGAATTTAGGGAAATCAAGGTGTGATTTTGTAAGAACCCCCAAAGTCTGAAGCTCTAGAGCACTGGAGTAATGATTCTCCGAAGATCCTCTCTGGGATTTCTCCAGTTCAGCATTCGAGAGAGTTAAGGTGAATTTTTTTAAGATGTTTTGAAGCAAAAAAGATATGAAGCACCAAAGTTTTGAAACTATGGAGAAGCATCATTGGATGAGTTCACCACTTTGGTGTTCAGAGGGAATGTTTTTTGGTGTAGGATAAACCTTGAAAGCCCAAAGTTCTGAAAGTCCGGAGCCCCGAAGCTACGAATAAGGGCTTGTTCAAAAGTTCAGCATTCGAGGAAAACTAAGTATGATGAAGGTGAAACCTCCAAATCCCAAAGTCCTAGAGCCCCAAAGTACCAAAGCTCCAGATAAGCACCATCTAGCTAATCACTTGGTCATATCCTGTGGTCACAAGAGTTTTGGACCAAAATAAAGGGGCTACTACCCAAAAAAAAAAAATTGAAGAAATAAAATGGCTTAAAGAAGGAGTATGTAGGGTTTCTATTTGTACGGACCTACACCTAAAAAAGTAAAGAGGGATTGTGTAATTATGAGAGGATCCATCATGGGTCCAATATTTATTTTATCTCCCTAAGAAGAACAATTGTATAAGGTTTTCCCTCATAGAAAGGACAATTTTCAGATGGCCATAATTTTCTTCTCAAAACTCGGAATTGAGCATGGAAGTAGATGTTGGAAAAGTATTGAACAACATGATATAACTGTTCACCTAGAAAATTGATCTAGAAAACCAATTTCTCAGAAGATCAGAAGAAAGAAAATATGATGCATTATGAACCAGAATTGTTCATAAATTCATGCAATTGATGAATTAGTTAGCCTAAAAAAGTTTTGTTGGTTTCACATTTTGTAGAATTAACAACAAGTAGATCATATCAAGATCAACACAGAGTGCAGAAAAATGGAATTTACACAGGGGTCTTACATCCAGGAATATTAGATCAAAGGGATGGATGTCCATATGGGTAATGAAGGCACAAACTTAAATGGACATGGAGAAGGAAAGGAAGAAAGCATGAACTTGGTAGAGACCGTTAAAAAATTGCAAAATGATGTCCATATTTATAAATCTAATAATAAAAGACTTATGAAACCCAAGAAGCAGCAGGATGACTTCAATATAAAATTAATGCAAAGATTGGACATAATAGAAAAGAAAATGGATAAGGAGAATGAATCAAACAAATCAAGAAGTCATAGGTCTCATTAGGAGAAAGAAAGAAAAGGAAGTACTAGCTGACATCACCATCTGTCCCTAAGGAATTACAATAGGAGAGCACACAGTAGCTCATGTCCATCCCCTATTAGGAAGCATAAGAAGAGGACTAGGGTGGATGAGCTACAAGAATAAATGAAAAAAATTAAACCTCATACATTTGAAGTTGAGCACAAGAAGGATGAATATGTACAGACATAGCTGCTAGGGACGAGAAATTATTTTTAATTACATAATTATTCTTCACAAGAAGAAGGAAGAATTGTTATCTACCAACTCTAGGGAAAGGCCTCCATGTGGTGGAACCAAATTGTGCAGGTGCAACACATTAAAGAAATTTTTTTTACTTGGAAGGAATTTAAGAAGTATTTTCAAAATAAATACTTGACTAAGAGAAACTATGACAAGAAAATGAAGGAGTTATTTGAACTCAAGATTGGGAGTATGATTATAGATGAATTGAAGGAAGGTTTTTAGAACTACTAAAGTATGTATCCTTCATCAAGGATGAGACAGTTAATATTTATAGGTATTTGAGTGGGCTTCCATCACTCATCAGTGATAAGATACAATTTGATGATCCCAAAACATTGGAGGACACCATAAGGCGAGATAAATTCGTGTATGATCAACATAAAGGAAATCCAACTTTAAAAAAATCTTGGGAAGAAAAGAAGAAATACAAGATGGAACCGAGGAAGAAGGGGACTAAGCCACCATTCTTTAGAAGTAATTCTCATGGAGAGCCAACTTCTAGAGAACCCAGAATGATTGAGACAGGGGGGAAAAGGCCAAGGCAACCAACTATTCAATTTTAGGTTTATAAGGGAGATCATAAGTATAGACATTGTCCTCACATAAGTGAAAATGTGAGAGTTGTTTACAATGTAGAACAAGCTAAAACAATGGAGAACATGTGCAGGAATGTACCCAAGATCTATGCAGCCCTGGAAAAAAGGCAAGATGAATTTCAGTCACATATGATTGAAGTGGAAGGTATGATCAACAACCAAACCATTTCAATTTTAATTGATTCAGGAGCTAGTCATAGTTATATAGATACTAATATGGTGGAAATATTTCATTTGCAAGAAGAAAGAATCGAAAATATTGGTTGGTGTAGCTGGCTACCTGAGCCAAAAGAAAAGTTAATGAGATGGTTAAGTCTTTCCTAGTGGACATGAATGGACTGAGCGCCAGGGAAGATTTGAACATCCTTCCTTTAGGTTCCTATGACTATCTAATTGGTATGGATTGGTTGGACCAACACCATGCTATCCTACACTATTATAGTAAATTATTTACTTGATGGGATGAAGAAGGGAACCTAAGGACAATATAGCGAATTCCCAGGGCCACAATTGTTAGAGAAATTTCAGCATTGTAGCTAAAGAAATGTTACAACAAAGGATGTCAAATATTTGAAGCTCGTATGGAAGAAACACCT
Organism: Picea engelmannii; assembly: GCA_009831015.1. Taxonomy (NCBI): domain Eukaryota; kingdom Viridiplantae; phylum Streptophyta; class Pinopsida; order Pinales; family Pinaceae; genus Picea; species Picea engelmannii. The sequence goes on along the minus strand of ML801456.1, from coordinate 75,213 downwards.
AACAATAAGGTGTCAAATATTGAAGATTATGCAATCCTAAAAGAGTTTGAGGATGTATTTAAAGCAATACCAAGATTACTTGCTAAAAGAGATATTGATTTCTCTATAAATATGATGCCTGTAGTAGCTCCAGTATCCAAGACCCCTTACAGGATGAGTACACCAGAATTAAAGGAGTTTCAAATGCAACTTGAAGAGATTCTGAAGAAGGGGTATATATGTTGATACACATGAAATTTTCACACCTAGGTACCTCGCCCTAAGTGTTTTAAGTGTCATATAAGTGTCTCATTGATCCAGATTTTATGAGCAGAATGAAATGACTACAGATTATTAAAAGATGCTTAACACAGAATAACAGAGATACAGTAAAATTGGTTTTCTATTCAATAAGGAAATAAATTGAAACTGTAAAATGCAGTGGAAAACAAGCTTGTTGGAATGGTGGCGGATTATCTTTGAGGAGAGATGTGATGACTGTGCTCATTCACAAGAAGATAATTACAATGAGGCTCTGAAGGCATTTTACAATAAACAAAAGTTTCAAAAACCTTAGACATCCAAACACCTAATCCTAGGAGATGAAGTGCCAAAAGTCATGTGGGCCCTGTTTGGGTTAGTCAGTACATCAACTTCTCAGTGTCATAACTTTTTCATATGATCTTCGTTTTAGGCATACGATAGCCCGTTGGAATTATATATCCGAAGAATACAACAATTGTCAATGATGAACTTTTATAATAGAAACATACCCAAAAAAACGTCGTTTAGTGCCTCAAAACGACTCCGGAAGTTCAGGACCCGAAAAACTGCTAAAAATAGTAAATTACGAAAATTGCCAGAAAGTTGTTTTGAGCCAACTGGAAAAGGTGGGTGGCCACTAATATCCACCTGGATCAATCCTCCCTCCATAGGAAGAAATGGTATCCATTGTGTTGAGTTCCCCCCATTAGATGAGGAAATTTCTGTTGAATTTGGCCCCGGGTGAGCCACTTGCCTTGGTGCAGGAGCTGCCCTGCTTTGATGACTCGATCAAGTGGGATCCTTTGTTGTCGAGTTCCCTTGATCTATGTGTCCACAATATGATCACTGGATTCCTGTTGTATGCAGTCAGGGTTGAGCTCTGTTGGTGTCAATTGTTCTGCTACGTTTTAGGTGTCCAATAATGGTGGGAAATAAGGCCGAAGGAGGTCCACGTTGAACACTGGGTGAAGGCCAAGGAAAGGAGGAATGTTGAGCTCAAAATCATTATCCCACACAGCCTTGGTGATGGTGCACGCCCCATAACGGAGTGGTCGAAGCTTCCAATGGGGTCCTGTAAGGTGTTCTTTTTGCAAGTGCAACCAATAATTTTCACCCACCTGAAACTTATGTGGCACCCTATGTTTATCATGGCGTTGCTTGTACTTTTCCTTGGATTTCTGTAGGATATCATGAACTTGTTGGCGGATGTGCTGGATCCACTCAATGAACTGGGTGGCTTTGTGAGCTTTAGTTGGAGCAGGAGATGAATCGATTGAGGTGACTACAAGGGGAAGTGCAACATCTATGGGACCCAATGGTTGGAATCCCAAACCCACCTGAAATGGGTTGTGGCCGATTGAGCTATGCAAGGATCGATTGTAGTGGGATTCCCAAATCAACTTCGCTCACTCACTTGATGGAACACAAATATGGCCCAAATGACACAACAACCCATCCTGAATATAGAAATCATCGACAACTGCATTTGCACCCAACATTTGGTAGGTGGTGGTGAAGTCTGGGTCTGTCTCATAGAGTTGGGGGCATCCAGAGGTCTCATGGCTGCAAGAGTCTAACACTGTGGCGAGTGTCGTGACTAGTGGTCTATTGAGGCAATCAATGACGCAGTTGGCGCTTCTTGTTTTATACTTGATGTTGAGGTGGAATTGTTCTAAGGATGTGGACCACTTTTGATGGAAGTCATTCTGTAATTTGCCTTGTGTCTGCATGAGCTACAGTGGCTTATGATCAGTGTGGATGATTGTCTCCCTCCCAAGAATGTAATGTCTCCACTGGTGGCATGATTGCACAATGGAGTACCTTTCTTTGTCACAAGTAGGGTACTTATGGAAAACATCTGATAATGTCTCACTATGATAGGCCACTGGGTGGTTGTGCTAAGTTAGAACGATGCCCACAACATAGTCTGAAGCATTTGTCTCGATCTCAAAGGGTTATTATTGGTATGGTAGTGAAAGTATTGGGGATGAGAAAAAATGCTACTTCAAATCGTAGAACGCTTGTTGTTGGGACTGGACCCATGCAAATTTTTCTTTACAACCACTCCTGGTTATTCGGATGAGGGCCCATGCAATATGGGAGAATCCCAACATGAACCTGCGGTAGAAATTGGCAAGGCCCAAGAAGATCTGAAGCTCAGTGAGTGTGGTCGGGGCTGACCAGTCATGGATGACTTGGATCTTGGATAGATCCACATTTACACCATGTTGATCAATAATGTATCCCAGGTAATGGACCCTGTCCATGCCGAAGGATCATTTTTCCAAGTTCGCGTATAGCTTGTGCTGCCGCAGGGTGTGTAGAAACTGCTGAATATGATGCAAGTGTTCTGCCCAAGACTTGTTGTAAATGAGAATGTCATCCAGATACACCACTACAAAAGTATTGGTGAATGGTTCCATCATACTCATGAAAGTGGCTGGAGCATTTGTCAAACCAAAGGGCATGACCAACCATTCAAAAAGTCCTTCCTTTGACTTGAAGGTGGTCTTCCATACATCTGTCTGTTCTATCAGGACTTGGTGGTAGCCAAACTTCAAATCAATCTTACTGAAGTATTTGGCCCTCATGAGTTTATCAAGGAGGTCATCGATTCGGGGGATTGGGTACCAATTTCTGACTGTGATTTTATTCAGGGCCCAGTAATCAATGCAGATTCGCCAGGTTCCATATTTCTTCTATACCAACATGATTGGGCCTTCGCAAGGTGATGAGCTCGGATAGATGTGCCCCTTGTAGAGAAGTTCTTAGATCTATCACTCGATCTCCTCATTCTCTAACATAGAGCGACGATAGAATAGCCCATTCAGAAGTGGTGCATCGAGGGTCAGATCGATGGGGTGCTTGACCTGACAATGCAGAGGTACCCCGGTAGGTGAGGAGAAGATAGCTGAGTATTCTTCGACAACCTTATCTACTTTCTTATACTATGTGGAGAGGTCGGCCACAGATACCTTGGATGTGGCTGTGATATTTCTCTCATTCTGAGAGAGAATCACGAAGAAGACAAACTTCCCCGTCTGAGAGATGACCTTCCTGCATTACCTGGTAGAGATCAAGGAAATAGCACTAGGTGGGACTTCCTCAGGTATCCTGTACAATTTCTTGTTCAAAGTAAGAATAACACTACGAGGCCTAGACTCATATACAACATGATGTTTCCACAAATAAGGTTGGCCCAAAAGAGCATTAAAAACTTCGAGAGGAGAAACATCACACAATACCTCGTCTTTGAAGGGGTTGATGTTGTATGGTAGTCGACACTGTTGGTTGATGTGGAGATTTCTTCCTTGGCGGAGCCATCTAATGGTGTAGGGTTGTGGGTGCGGGTGCGGGTTTTTCGGCAAGGCCAACATCTTGAAAACCTCTAATGAGATGAGGTTATTCTAGCTACCTCTATCAATGATGAAGTGTAGTGGGGTGCCTTTTACCCACATTTGTGAATGGAATAGGCACTCTCCTTCTTCTGGCTCATCTGGTTCATCAGGCTGGAGCCTGGTGGTAGCAATGGTGGCACTGGGTTCCACGTCAATGATCTATATTCCCCTTTCTAGTTCTAAATTGGAGTCAAAACCCGCATTTGATTCAGAGGCTTTCACTTTGGCCACCAATGACTGCTTTGAGTGGTAGTCAACAGTGTTATTCCAAGGGATCTTATAGAAGTCACACCACTTCCCAGTATCTTTCTTTGTCATCCCAGTGTCCCTCTTTTCTTGCAGCTTGGACTAGTTTTCCTTATACTGTCCATATTTTCTCTAACCTTTGTTCTGTAGGTTGGGGCTGCCCTTTCCTATCTTTTGCTGTGAGGGGTTCTTGGGCCCAAATTGACGCGTCTTTTGTTTGAGATTCTGCTCAATTTTGATGGCATATCAGTAGGCCATGCCCAAGGACAAAATGTCTAGAAATTCCATTTTGGTCTGGATGTATCTATGCAGAGAACCATGATATTTGAGCACCAGATGTCTCTCTGAATCTTTGATACCCAGCTTGGTGCGCAAGGTATGGAATATATTTGTGAACTCTGGCACTGCTTGGTCTCTTTCTTGCCGCAGTGTGGTCCATTTGGTATACAATTCGTCATAACTTCCAACAGGGTATTATTGTTCCTTAACAACATCCCTGAAGGATTCCCAGGTGGTCGTGACTATAAATAATGAGTGTTCCTCTGTTTCATTTTTCTCACAAAAAGTTTCCCATCAATATTTGTCATGGGGAATGACTTTGAGGACCGCAAAAGTAATATTTTCTCTATTCGAAAAGTTATGGACAGAAAAATACCCTTCTAGTAGATTCAACCACTTGTCTACATTATTTGTGTCTATCTGACCTTCAAATACAGGAATATCAAAGTTTATTTGTACCTTCAAGGGGGTGGTGCCTCCACTCGAAGAAGATGTGTCACCTGTTGGTAGCCACCGAAGGATTTGCGTGAAACTATCCGTCATCGCATTCCTATGTTGCGTGAGGGATTCCTCAAGCAACATTTTGAAAGGATCTCCTATCCCATCATCTTTCTTTTCTCTTGCCATGAGAGATAGCTTGGATGTGCGAGAGCTTTTGTCCTCAAGAGAAACTAGCTCAAGACCCAATTCTTTGTACTCTGACCTCGTTGGGGACATGCATTAAGATGACAAGGAGAAGACCGTTGTGATACCACTGATCCGGATTTTATGAGCAAAACAAAATGAATAAAGATTATTAAAAGATGCTTAACTCAGAATAACAGAGATATAGTAAAACTAATTTTCTATTCAATAAGGAAATAAGTTGAAACTGTAAAATGCAATGGAAAACAAGCTTGCTGGAATTGTGGTGGTTTATCTCTGAGGAGAGATGTGACGGTTGTGCTCATTCAAAAGAACATAATAAAAATGAGGCTCTGAAGGAATTTTTACAATAAACAAGAGTTTCAAAAACCCTAGACTTCCAAAAACCTAACCCTAGGAGATGAAGCACCAAAAGTCATGTGGGCCCTGTTTGGGTAAGTCAGTACATCAACTTCCCGGGGTCGTAACTTTTGCATACGATCTCTGTTTTAGGCATATGATAGCCCGTTGGAAAGATCTATCCGAGGAATACAAAATTTTCCAAAAATTTCATGATCAAATTTTTTTATTGCAACATACCCAAAACAACGTCGTTTAGGGCCTCAAAACGGATCCGGAAGTTCATGACCCGAAAAACTGCTAAAAATAGTAAATTACAAAAATTGCCAGAAAGTTGTTTTGCGCCAGCTGGAAAAGGTGGGTGGCCATCGATATCCACCTATATCATGCATACACCTTGACACCATGGAATAACCTATGTCACAATCCCTAGGCAATGTGGAGGAGGTATATATTACATGAAGACAAAAATACCAAGTGCACATGATTATTATTAATATTCATGAAAAAGAAATTAATTAAGTGTGAAAATCCACCTCATTTTTGGTTTCCTATTTTTGAGGGAAGGTGGAGGATCTCATGGATGGTTGAAATATTTCCTCCTTAAAATCCTTGAGAGATATTTCCTCCCTAAAATCCTTCAGAGATATTTTCTTCCTAAATATCTTTCAGATCCTCCATGGTGGTTAAGCCTCCAAATCCTATATAATGAGGGCTTTCCATGGAGATGGAAGGAGGAAAATTCGAGGTATCAAACATATGGTCCTGGGAGAAATTTTTAGGATACAAAACTATGATTTTGGGAGCTTTGTGCAAGGGCTGGACGAGGAGGACTTGGAGAGGATGCTGCAACTTCATCTACGGTTTGTAAGTATCTCTTTTGAGTTCTCATTAATATATGTTTTACCTATTCTCTTCTAATTTGTGTATATTTACATATGTTGTCTATTATAGATGGATTTTATTAAACTAATATTATATAATATATTAGGATTTCTTTGTCTCATTGTCCATTTCATTGCAGGTGTCAAACAATGTGAAGGAGTATGGAGATCAAGCTCAAGCTAGAGCAGCGAGGACAAACACTGGAATAAGGTGCATCACACTTTATTTGTTCTCCTTCTCTTTCTGATAAGGTAATTAGATTCAAATGGGTATTAGTTTCCAATGTTAGCATCTTTCTGTCTTGGTATAGGGGTCTAGAATCCAAGAGGAGATTCACCTGTCCGCGGGGGGATTTTCCTGCAAAAGAAATTGGTGACTGCATTAGGGATCTACATCGATTTTTCTTTCCTTGGTTTGTCCCTTCCATTTTCACAACTTTTATATCATTTTTAATGTTTTTTCATGATCCATTACCTTTCTCCCATCTTCACTGGCACTTTCACCAATTTCTGTGAATTCTAGGTGAGTTTTTTTTTAATTTTTTGGCTCTGTTTTCAATTTCTGGGAAGGGTAGCGCTGCCATGGAGGGAATATTAGAGTGTTTATCTCTAATAAGAGATCCTTTGTAGGCAATATCAGAGCACTGATATCTAATCAATGTTCCCCTATAGTTCTTTACAGATCATTGTAGCGCTCTGTGCCCTTGAGTTAGGGAGCGTTGATCTCCTTTTTTGAGGTTTTCTGCCTTTATCTCATCATATTTTTGCGACCTATTTTGTAGGGGTCCTTTCCAGGGTATTCAATTTGGTTTTTGAAGTTTTTTGGGTTGATATTTTATACTTATCACTTCCTATTGTCTTGATTTGGGCTTGAAACGTTTTCAAAAATGTGAAATTTCCGTTTGTAGCTGCTTGTTTTGTTGGGACAATTTGAGTATTTTCTCTTTCTCCCTGTCTTTTCTTGGATTATTCTCTGCATTTTCTTGTACTCCTTGAATTTTTTTCAGTTGTTGAATCCTTGATTGAGTTCTTGTTAGAACACGTTTCTACTTGTTTTCTTTCAAACCTCACCACTTTGAGTGCACTTTGTTTGATTGTTTTTGCTTCGTAGTTCTTTATCTCCAACTTAGATCTCTTTCATCTAAAAGTGCAGAAGTAAAAAGTTTTCATATCTCCTTGCATAGTTAATCAAATGAATAAAGCTTACATTCATTAGGAAGTTTGAGTTGGTTTATGATTGGAGAAAGAGCTAGTTTTGCATAATAAGTTTAGTTTTCGGAAATGTTTACTTGATAGTGTGCCATCACATTGATATCAGAATTGAAAGTTGCATTGTTTTGAGTGTTTTCTTGTGATTAAGAAGAATAGAACTCGTCTCCTTCCCGTAAATAGAATTCATTGAAATAAATAATTGTATATCATGCTTTGCATTGTATTGGAGTCGAGTCTGTTACACATCATCAGTTTCATCTTCGTGAACCCTTTGAATTAAAATCCATTAAAATCAACCACGCACTAATAAAATTAATTCAAATTTTTTTTTTAAGCACACCAGTAGTAGCTTAGGATTAGAGTCGTTGGAATAGGTGAAGTGAGTAAATTTTCCAATACTACTAAAGAGACTATAGAACACTAAAGAGCATTCAAATCCAACTTTCGTATAAGCATAGTCAGGAATCCCCTCTCACATAGGGGATAAACATGAGGTCATGTGTGGAAGAAAAGTGAATATTACCCCTCTAAAGTTTAACCAATCGTAGCGGAAAGATCGTATATTGGGGGCTATTCTTGAGAAACCACTATTTTCATTTGGTCTCGGTGCTTCATGAACTCCGAATCCATTTGGGGTCCTCTAGAGTCCTATCGATCCACTTGTCTTTAGTTCTCTTGAAGTTCTTCAAAATTTGATATCCTGCCCATACGTTCAGTCCCGACTATCAAATGTACCCCCCCAGAGGTTGATTGTGATTTGGTAACATTAGTGGCCTTTATTAGGTATCTACAGAGGTGACTGTGGGGGGATTCCCATGATACTTAGGGTAGACATTGTATCACACTCTCAGTACCCTTGGAGGGTGACACTGTCAAAGTGAGGGTTTATTGCACTGAGAAGGGATATTACATGGAGGTCAAGGTAACTTCTTCTCACTTCTTTATTGGAGGCTTGATATCCCGTCTTCAGAAGATCCTTAAAATATTTTGTTGCTTTGTTGATTGCTTTTAGTTTTCATAGGAGTTTGTTTCTTTGTTTTACATAGTCGGCCTTAGGATCATAATTTTCACAGTATACAAGGTCTGGAACCTCACACTCAGGAACCACAACATAATATTTCTTACGAAGCAATGATCATATATCACACTTTTGAAACTGGGAGCATCGCTCCTGGAAGTGGCCATCACATTGAAGAACCAGTCCCAACCTTTGTACAAATTAGCTTGGCATATTTTGTGAATCCTATGTTTATTGATCCACTTGGCCAACCACTTTTTGATCCACCATCCATGAGATACATTGATTCTTATTCTTCTTATCGCTTGACGCTCGGTTCAACCATTACATCATCCTTTGGCATGAACACACCAATTTTTGGTTTTCCTGAAGGACTTGGGAATTCATATTTTTCCACAATTCCCATAGTTGATGCTGGTGATGTTTATTATTTATCAGAAACATCAGTTACCCTAAATCAACCACTTACGCATTCATCTCCTCTTGCACCCAAGTCAGGTAATATTTCTTCTTCATTTTTTCCACACATGCACACACAGAGTGCTTTACTTTCTCGTCCCATAAGTCAAATGGAAATCAGTCAAGTCATTCACACAACCACGGTTACACAAGATACTCAACCTCCATCTCACACATCATATATTAGTACTCCCTACAATGGAGTCCAATCTTCAATGGGAGGCCAACCATCAGCTGGGGGGGAAACCTTCAACTACAGGGACAATTTTTACTAGGAGATAACCTACATGGTTGCAACATCAAAAGAAATGGGGGAAAACCACTCCTACAAGTCCTTATATCCCTACTACCATTGGTATGTATCCTGGGAATCCATATCCAGGAGTTGTGAATCCTTTGTGGACTGAACCCAATCCAACGAGAATTGCTCCGCAAGGAATTATGCCCTATCAATCCATAAACACCACGATTCAAACATAATAGTCCTTGCCACAACCATACATAGGGGTACCAATAGATCAACCGAAGAATGTAGTAGGTCCACTTGTTCAATCACAGTAGATGGGTGGACAAACAGGACAACCACCTACATAGGTGGACAACCCAGACAACCAACTTATATGGGTGGACCATATAGTTTTGTCACTTCGCCACAACCTAGATATGGTCCTACTAGTGTTCCTACACAATATATTTATCACCATTATCAACAACCTAACCGAAAACTACCATTCTTGGCTACATTAGATCTACCAGACCTATCACGTTTAACAAACGATCCCATCCTTCATGCCCGGTTTTGGCCCACCATCCCTGCCAAATTACCATCTGACATTCCCAAATTTGACAGAAAACCTGGGGAAGACCCTAACAATAATGTTATGACTTTCCATTTATGGTGTTTTTCCAACTCTTTGATGGATGATTCCATTCGTCTTAGACATTTTCAGAGAACACTTACAAGTGTGGTAGCAAAATGGTACATTGAATTGTCGCGTAACTCTTTTGTCAACTTTAACTCTCTTTCCATGTCTTTCCTGACACATTTTTAGTTGCCTATATAGTACGATACCGATACATATCTTTTGACCTCTCTCCGACTATCCTCTTCCACACACATTTTTGATCATATTCATGAGTGGAGATGATGAAGATGATTGATTAAAGCTCCAATTATGGACCAACTCCTCATAGATTGGTTTACAAAATCTCTCTTGCCTCCCATCGCCCATGATGTTTCTATGGGGAACATATTTACTAAGGAGAAGGCTATCAGCCATGCATGGTATTTGGATTTGGTTTACTCCTAGTCCGACACACTTTACAATCTAATCCCTAATGCTCCTCGTCCGTTGAATGATCCATCAATACCTACTCAAGAATCTAATTCTATTCCAAAAGCCACAACTACTTTAACTCCTGCTCAAAACTCCAAGGTGAATGCGGTCCAATCCTCTTCATCTCAGCAACCAAGAGGTAAGAGGAAAAAGGGAAAATCTAAGAAATATTCTAATGAGAAGGATAATCCTAAATTGTTTGATACGCAATCAGCAAGGAAACCTAAATTTCCTTGTATGATTTGTGAGGAAGAACACTACATGAAATAATTTCCTCATTGTGACATCGTCGCTAAATATATGAAGGGTACCTCCCAATCGGTTCAACAACAACACTTGGTTTCAAAAAACCTTGTCCCTCTGCAAGGAGGCGATCCAGGTCATTCCCACCATGGGGATGCTTCCACAAGTGCCTCTCAGGTTTACATGTTTAAGACAATTAGTGTCACAACTCGTGTGAATACCTATGAAACTCCTTTAGGTGATAAACCTAATGGGAAGGTTGTTGACCAACCTTGTAACTCTACTCCTCCTCCATATTCCAATCCTCTTTAGATTGAGAAGCCAATTTCTGACGTAGTGTTGTGCCCTCCTAAGAGCGTAATTCAAAAAGAGGTTTTTAATCCAAATGCCCGTGCTTCCCAAAAATACAACATCGTTGAATATTTGGCGCAAGCGCCTTGTGCTATGTCAACCCTCGAAGTTCTACTGCACTATCCAAATCAACGTAGAAATATGTTGTCATCCATTAGATACATGGATCTTGAGGAGTCAAACCTGATTACGTTTAATTTGGATTATTTTAAGGAGAGAGTCTCCCATCACTTAGCATTGAAAATTCAAGTTTTTGTTAGTGAACAAACCATCCATCATAATGTTTTGGATGAGGGAGACTCTACTTGAGTCATTTCTTTTCCTTGTTGGAGAGCCCTTGGTTATCCTTCCCTTATTCTGTCCCCAACCACCCTGAAATCGTTTTATGGACCTGGTTTCCAACCTCACGGACTCTTGAAATATTTTGTTGTGACTTTGAAGGGTAAGACTGTCCCAGTTGATATCAAAGTAGTCGATGGACCCTTGGATTATAATTTGTTACTTGGTTGTAGTTGGTTCTATGAAATGAATTCCATCGCATCTTCAGTGTTTCATATCTTACGATTTCCCCATCAAGGAAAGATTATCACTGTTGACCAATTTGAGTATACAACTCCAAATCTTAACAATGTCACAACAAATAATGTCCCTTTTCTAGGACATAATAATTTTGAGAGTGTAGGTGTAGGCCTTCTCAAGGATTCCTCTCTCATGGAGGTTTTTCCTTTTCCTTCTCCTCCCACTGCGCAGGTTGCCACCTTAAACATGATTTCTACTTAGGCACGACAATACTTCGATTTCTCTCTTCCGTTGGAAGTACCTAGTCTCGACGAGCATAGTTCATTGTCTCTATCAAGATCGTTAAAAAATGAAACAGACCCCCCTCCGTTACAATCAATTCTCACTCTCAATCAAGTACTTGAACCTTATTTTCCTCCTCCTAGTGAAAATGTTTCCCTTAGTAACCAAAAACCTAAACGAGGAAAGAAGAAGAGTCATCAAAGGAAATGATGCTTGGGGGGAATATCTTCAGCCTTTGGACATCATGTTGAATCAAAACCACCCACTTTTTCCAAAGAAGTTTAGGGAAAACTACCTCCATAGAGACACACTACTAGGAGTGATCTTCGTTCGAAGGTCATCCCCATCGTAACGTAGTAGTCTTTTTCTAGACCGAGTTTATTCTTTGTTCTTTCTCGTGCTCGTAAATACATGAGAATATAATCGACTATACTTTTATCACTTTTTTGGACTCATAAAGGCTATACGAAAACGGAACCCCCTGGAGTCTCCTTTAAGCTATTATCAGACTCTCTAAACATGAAAATATTGCCAAGTGATCTTGTTTCCTTTCACACTCATTAAAAGGTTTGAAAGGGCGTCTTTCGAGTGGTAATTTATCTCTTTTTCGGCCTCACGAGACTAAAATTATGAAAAAAGAAAACCCTAGAGTAATCTTTAAGTTCTTTTCAGACTCTCTAAACATGAAAAACCACTGAGTTTTCCTTCTTTGGACTCACTAAATCACACATTGAAGGGACCATATGGGACCGAACCCTTACTTCTTCCAGTTCGTTAAACAAAGGAAGAGGAACTTACCGAAGGTGAGTTATATCGAGCATGTGTTATCCTCCTTGAGCACATTAAATTAAAAAGAGGTACTCATCTATCTGGGTGGGGGGGAAATTGAAGGAAGTGGGTCAAGTTTTTGAGAATTCTTTATGGCATATTTTGTCGCCCTTGAAAATGGCACATGTTTGTGTCTCATATTAAAGTTGGTTAATTCACTTGTCTCTGAGTCATACCAATTCCATGTGTCACCATACTTTTTCATCCAGTTGAAGAGTGCTCTTATTGTCATCACATTACATTTTTGGTACTCGTCAAGTCAATGCTTTCAAGTCAGTCGTTGTGCCTCATCATGTTCAAGGGAAGTTTCACTTCAAACCATCCATTTACAGTATTACCAGTTTCCATATCCTGTGTCAGTCCATACTCATTTGATTCACCATATTACATCACTTTCCTATGTGAGTTTCATGTCGATGATGGGGGATACAAAAAGGCCCTCATTCGATGAGTCTTTTCCTATCAACTTCAACACATCATCCATGAATTAGACTTAGAAACCAATTAGTACCTTGGGACCTACATGCCTCAATGGAAGGCGTCCTCGCCTCTGACATTAGGTTTACATCATTGACCTCTAATCAGATGATTCCACAAATGCTCGACATCACCTCATTTATTCACATTTGTTGGAATGTACTAGGGTACCTTGGGATTCATTGACATCATTGATGATTTCTCTCACACATGTTAACGATTTATCTCAATGACCGGTAATCAAGTGGTTTCTACCATGTTCGACATCAAAAAATCTATTCACATGTCTAGATTCGTACCACATCGGGATTGGGACGAAGACCCTGGGTTGAGAATTCACTCTGTTAAACTTCTTTTCCCAGGCCGTGAAGGAGATCATTTGAGCATGCTGATATATATATTGTCACATCAATCCACATTGTATTGGTCCATGGCTATATTTTATCATCCTATAGCTCCACTATGTATTTTTCATGGCTACAATCAATTCATGTCATGGAGGTATGGATCCACATTGTATCTTTGGTGGCCATATCCTTAGTCAATATTTTTCATGGATCCAGAGTGTATTGGTCAACGACCGTGCTTTGAGTCATATCATCCTCTGAACATAGGTATGCCTAACTCAAAAATGAAACATTTTTTAATACTATTTGATGGTTTTTTGCAGCTTCTTCCAGGTTCTCCAACTTCACACCCTTCCATTAAAGATTTTTAAAGTTTTTAAGTCATCAATCTCTCTTATGACCTCACACTTTATGGGGAATTCTGTTACACATGAAATTTGCACACCTAGGTACCTTACCCTAAGTGTCATAAGTGTCATATAAGTGTCTCATACACCTTAACACCATGGAATAGCCTATGTCACAATCCCTAGTCAATGTGGATGAGGGATATATTACATGAAGGCCAAAATACCAAGTGCACATGAATTATTATTAATATTCATGAAAAATAAATTAGTTAAGTGTGAGAATCCACCTCACATTTGGTGTCCTATTTTTTAGGGAAGGTGGAGGATCTCATGCATGGTTGAAATATTTCCTCCTTAAAATCCTTGAGAGATATTTCCTCCCTAAAATACTTAAGATATATTTTTTCCGTAAATATCTTTCAGATCCCTTTTTAGTGGATCTGATGAGTGATCCTCTCCATGGTTGTTAAGCCTCCAAATCTTATATAATGAGGGATTTCCATGCACATGAAGGAGGAAAATTTGAGGTATCAAACCTATGGTCTTGGGAGAAAGTTTTATAATACCAAACCTATGATTTTGGGAGCTTTGTGCAAGTGTTGGATGAGGAGGACTTGGAGAGGTTGATGCAACTTCATCTACAGTTTGTAAGTATCTCTTTTGAGTTCTTGTTAATATATGCTTGGACTATTCCCTTCTAATCTGTGTATCTTTACATATGTTATCTTTTATAGATGGATTTGATTAAACTAATCTTATAGAGTAGAGTAGGATTTCTTTGTCTCATTTTCGATTGCATTGTAGGTGTCAAATAGTGTGAAGGAGCTTAGATATCAAGATCAAATTGGAGAAGCGAGGACAAACACCAAAATAAGGTGCATCACACTTTCTTCCTTATCCTTCTTTTTCTGATTAGGTAATTAGATTCAATGGGATATTAGTGTCCAATGTTACCATATTTATGTCTTGGTATAGGGGTTTAGAATCCAAGAGGAGATTCACATGTTTGCAGAGGCATTTTCCTACAACATATGCCCAAGTGTGTCACCTTGGGGTGCCCCAGTCTTATTTGTGAAGAAGAAGGATGGAACATTGAGAATTTGTATTGACTTCAAGAAGTTGAACAAAGTAACTGTAAAGAGTAAGTATCATTTGCCAAGTATTGATGACCTCTTTGATCAGTTGAAGAATGAAAAAATATTCTCCAAGATTGATCTTAGTTCAAGTTATCATCAGGTAAGAATTAAAATGAATACGTCAACAAGACGACTTTCAGAATAAGGTATGGTCATTATGAGTTCAGAGTGGTGCCATTTGGGTTATCAAATGCACCATTTGTCTTCATGTGTTTAATGAATGGTATTTTTAGATAATAATTAGATTAGTTCTTTCACTGTATTTTTGGATGACATTCTTATATATTCCAAGTCGGAGGAAGAACATGAAAAACACTTGAGGATGTTATTACAAGTATTAAGGGAGCATAATTTGTATGCCAAGTTGAGAAAGTTCTCATTTTATCAGAACCAAATTCATTATTTGGAACATATCATATCTAAGGAAGGGATAGAAGTTGATCCTGAAAAGATTGAGGCCATTAGAGGATGGTCAACACCAAATAATATGATAGAAATTAGATCATTCGTGGGCCTTTTAGGGTACTACAAAAGATTTATTGCAATATTCTCAAACACTGCACACCCGATCAATTCCTTGCAAAAGAAGGGAGTGAAGTTTCAGTGGACATTGGAGTGTGAACAAAGTTTCCAACACTTGAATCATTTATTAACCAATGCTCCAATACTAAGGATTGTTGTTCCAAATGAAGACTTCATTGTATGAAAAAATGCATGTAAAGAAGGACTTGGTGGAGTCCTCAGTCAAAATGGGTAAGTTGTATGTTATGATTCAAGGAAGTTGAAGGAGCATGAAAGGAATTATGCCACTCATGATTTGGAGTTGGAAGCCATAGTGCATGCCTTAAAGAAGTAGAACCACTACCTCATGGGGAAAAGGTTTGAGCTGAGGAAATACCACAATGGTCTGAAATATTTATTTGAACAACCAACTATAAATGCAAAGGAAAGATGGTGGTTAGAGTTTCTCAGTGAATAGAACTTTGTTATAATGCATATCAAAGGGAAAGAGAACAAGGTGGTTGATGCAATCAACAAAAGAGTGCACAAGTTTCATGCTACAACCATTAGCATGTACCGATCTGATTTGAAAGACAAAATCTTAGAGGATGCAAAAATATATTTTCAATACATGGAATTAATGAAAAAATTATAGCAAGGTATTTTGCAACAAAAAATTGAGGACTACAAGCTGGGAAATGATGAAATTATAATGTACAGAAGCATAATTTATGTACCAAATTCCCAAGAATTGAAAAATATGATATTGAGAGAAATGCATAATGTACCTTATGTTGTACACCCAAGGTATCATAAAACTATTGCAGCTATCAAGAGCCAATATTATTGGCCATGGATCAAGAAATAAGTCGTTGAGTACATTTCCAATTGTTTGGAGTGTCAAAAGGTCAAGGCTGAGCATAGACACCCATTTGTGTTGCTGCAGTCACTACCCATCCCTGAGTGGAAATGGGAAGTGGTAACAATGAACTTCATCACCAAACTACCTAGAACAAGCAAGCATCATGATTATATCATGGTAGTGGTGGACAAGCTTACTAAAGTTTCCCATGTTATTCCAGTGAATCTCACTCACAAAGAAACTAGTGTTGTTCATATTTATATGAGATAAATTGCTCGATTTCATGGTATACCCAAGAAAATTGTGTCTAACAATGATCCAAGGTTTACATCAAATTTCTGGAAGGAATTATTTAAAGGATTTGGAATAAATTTGAATTTTAGCACAACTTATCACACAAAATCTCATGGACAAACAGAGAGGGTGAATCTAGTGATTAAGGATATGTTTAGGATGTATTTGATGGATAAACCGTCAAAATCGGAAGACTACCTACACTTGGTAGAGTTTTCTTATAACAATGGATACCAAGAATATCTAAATATGATGCCATTTGAGGCACTTTATGGCAGCAGGTTCAACACACTTGTAAGTTGGGATAACTCAATAGATAGAGCAATGGTTGGGCCAGAAATACTGAGGGAAATGGAAGAGAAGATGTCGAAAATAAAGTATAATTTAAATAATGCTCAAGACATGAAGAAAATATATTTTGATAAGGGAAGAGCTCACAAGGAATTTAAGGTGGGTGATCATGTATTCTTGAAAGTGATGGCCAATAGAAGTTCCCTGAAGTTGGGAAAGTGTTCAAAGTTGGTAGCTAATTATTGTGGGCCATTTGAAATCCTAGAGAGAATTGGGCATGTAGCTTATATGCTTGCATTACCTACATCAATGTATATTCATAATGTATTCCATGTATGATTTCTCAAAAAGTATATGCCCGATACTAATCATGTTATTAATTGGAATGTAATTCAGGTGGAGCAAGAAGGCCCATTTCAAGTGCATTCGGTGTGCATACTGGACTGGAAGATCAAGAAGCTCTGGAATTGAGCCATAAATATAGTAAAGGTCCAATGGACCTATTACGGTCCTGAGGATGCAACTTGGGAGCATGAGGATTCTATGCACGCAAAATACCCACATCTTTTTGATGTTTTTTGAAAATTTGGGTGATAAATGTGTATATATATTGCACTGAGGACAATGCATAAATAAGGGGAGGGGAATGTAATTCCCCAAGACCGAGCCTCATATTGTAAATGTGAATATGTTTTATAGGTTGGTGAGACAGGTTATTATAGGCTAGAAGGCTTATGTTATTATTATGGAGGAGATACTAGATACTAAAGGCCATTGAGCCTATTTTCATATATGTAAACACTCATATCATTAATAAAATACATCGTTGCAAGTAGACCAACCACGATAGAAAAGTGTGGGGGAATAAACTCCACTAGGAAGGGAAAGGAAGGGCTAAGAGCCCAAGAAAGGGGCTAATATAGAGGGATTATTTCTAAAGGAATATTATAATATTATTCATAAAGTTTATAGTGAGGATAATTATTCTATCCTAAGTTCTTATGGGAAAGAGAATGAATTACAATGACCTCCTTGGGAGTAAAATTATTCCATTTTGGGGGACTGGGCCATTCACGGGCGGCGGGGAATTCTTCCCATTCACCAACGCATTTAGGACTCAACCAATTTTCTCTCCATCACTCGACCTCTCCCTCTTGCACGCAAGCCTGGAGCAGTAACCATACCTTCCTATTAGGCACATCACACTTGTTCCCTACCCAAGCCACATTGTATTGTTCCTCACCTGAACGTTCTTTCTACCATCCCCTGTTCCATACCCGAATTTAGTTATGGCCTTCACCTGAACCTGTACCTTGTTGAATTAATATATATATTGAAGAGGCGGGTTGTCAAGCCCATGGATTAAAGAGGCGGGTTGTGAGGCCCATGAGCAACTCTCTCAACGTGAGAGAATTGTTGGGGAAGTGATTTCCCGAGGGATCCCAACTACAACTATAGTGCTCTGAGACTTCTTTTTCGACCTGTTGCTAAAGCCCTCGAAGGGAAATGGGGTAGCCAAAGGACCATTAAACATAGAAGGGGCACACTTCCTGGTGTGGGACACGCATGTGGGAAATGAGAGGTTGTAGGTTGTTAGTTTGAGTTGGCACCTAGAATGAAATCCTTCATGGTGTCTATGTTTCCTCTGCCTGGATATAAATTGCTTTACCTGGGTGTATTTTAATCCTAGCTTGAGGGTGACCCACTGTTGAGAGTTATGAGTAGCCTGGTCTAATTCTGGGAGGATCACGCAAGGTATGGACACAGTTGGTGGTCTTCCATCAAAGATATGTATCAATTGTGTGTTAATTTACATGATGTGAATTTATACATATGTTTATGTTTATGAGGCTTTTCTTGTGTATCCAACATGTACATGTTTAGTGTTATCTCCGCATGAATCTATGTATTAGAGAATATATTTGTATACTTAAAGTTATATATATACAAATGGAATTATTTTTTCGTTTATGGAGTAGCATGTCCCGGCCTGGATGGCCATGTATGTTACAATTTGGTATCAGAGCTCCATTTTCCAACACTGAGCTTGGATGGGCCAAAAAATTTGATTGAGTCACTTGCGTGGAATTGGGAAAAACCCCCAATTTTTGTTGTTAAACTTCTTGGAAAATTTGAAGAAATCATGCCAAGTGGTGAAATTTTTGTAATTTAATACATGTTTAGGAAAATTACGACTTTGGATGGGCCGAATTTGAAATGCAAGGAGTGCACATGTAATTTCTTAAGTCCCCAAAAGAAGAGAAATATTCTTGTGAGAAGGTGAACAGATGAGATTTGTTTAGGAGGGGACCAAATCCTTCACAATCGTCATATTAGGAAAACGAGCACGACGGTTAACCCTCAAGTCCTTTGGAATTCATTGCTTTGGAATTTTTGTGTCTTTGATAGCAAGGAGGCAAAGTCCTTGAAGGTCTGAAGTCCCAGAGTGAATCTACGGCGTAGATCTTGTGGAGGAGTACCTGACTGTTGGATTAGCCATAGGATCCTGAAGTGGTTCGATAATTCGACACCCTAGGAGAATTTGGTTTTGGTTGTGGTTGTGCCAAGTGGATATTTCCCCAAAGTCCCAATGTATGGAGCCAATCTGGATCATTTTTGTTTGGGGACACATGTCCAAATATTAGGGAGTGTTCAAAATTTAGGTGTTCGAGAGTTTTAAAGTGTGCTAGTGTGGAATATTTCGAAGCCCAAAGTTTTGAAGTCCCACAACGTTGGAGTGATGTGGCATGCTGATGTCACATATGGTGACATGGACCTATTCCATAGTTTGGTGTTCAAGATATTTATTTTTTTGTGCTGAGAAATAATTCAAAGCCCAAAGTTCCAATGTCCTAGAGCATCGGAGTGACATGGAATGTTGATGTCATCGACGGTGACGTGGATCTTTTTGGGAGTTTTGAAGTTCAGCGTTCGAGAGATTTGTTGTGTTGTGATGAGAAACCCTCCAAATCCCGAAGTTCTGAAGCTCTGGAGCCCCGAAGCTCCAAATAGCACATGATTGGAAATTAGACATTCGAGAGTTATAAAGTGTGCTAGTGTGGAATCCTATGAATCCTGAAGCTCCGAAGTGTCAAAGTAGTAAGGCTCTGGAGAGTGACATTTTGGGAGTTTGCCAGTTCGACCTTTGGGTGTTTTGAAGTGTTCTAGTCCCAAAGTATTGAAGCTTTGGAGTGACGTGGCATGATGATGTCACCTATGGTGGCCTATAACCACTTTATACGTGTCGTGTGTCATCTTGTTGCAATATTTTCATCAAACCTTTGGGCGAATTATAACTTGACACATGTCACCCTTTGGTTGGGCCACATGTCATCTCCATATTTCTGCCACATATCACCCTAGTGCAGAGCTTCTAATGAGACCAAAGGATTCATAAATTCGGCATTTGGGGAAATAAATATGTGATATTATAATAACCTCCAAAGTCCAAATCTCCAGAGAACCAGAGTAACGATTCTCCGAGGAGCCTCTCTGGGACTTTTCCAGTTCGACGTTCTTGAGAGTTAACATGAATTTTTGTAAGATATTCTGAAGCCAGAAGCTTTGAAGCACTGTAGCTCTAAAAATCTAGAGAATCACTGTTAAAGGAGTTTTCCACTTTGGTGTTCGAAGGGAATGTTTTGTGGTGTAGGAGAAACCTTTGAAGCTTGAAATTCCAAAACACTGGAGCCCCAAAGCTCCGAAGAAGAGCCTGTTCAAAAATTCATCATTCGACAAAAACTAAGTACGATGAAGGTAAAGACTCCAAATCCTGAAGTCTCGAAGCTCTATATCGATACCTTCCAACTAATTTCTTGGTCATAGCCTGTGGTCACATGAGTTTTGGACTGAAATAAAGGGGATAGTGCCCGAAAATGGATTTTCTGAAGAAAGAAAAGGGCTTAAAGAAGGAGTATATAGGGTTTCTATTTGTAGGGACCTGCACCAAAATAAGTAAAGAGTGAATGTGTACTTATGAGAGGATCCAACACAGGTCCAAAATCTATTTTGGCTCCCGAAGAAGAACAATTGTATAAGGCTTTCCCTCACAGAAAGGACAATTTTTCATATGGCATAATTTTCTGCTCAAAACTCAGAATTGAGCATGGAAGCAGATGTTGGAAAAGTATTGAACAACAAAATATAATTGTTGACCCATAAAATTGATCTGGACAACCAATTTCTCAGAATATCAGAAGAAATAAAACCTAAAGTATTATGAGCCAAAATTGTTCATAAATTCATCCAATTGATGAATCAGTTAGCCTAACAAAGTTCTATTGGTTGCACATTTTACAGAGTTAACAACAAGTAGACCATATCAAGATCAAAACATAGTGCAGAAATATGGAAGTTACACAGGCGGATTACAGCTAGGAAGATGAGATCAAAGGGATGGATGTACATATGGGTAATGAAAGAAGAAATTCAAATGGACATGGAGAAGGAAAAGAATAAAGCATGAACTTGGTATATACCATTAAAAATTTGCAAAAGAATGTCCAAATTTATAAAGATAATGATGAAAGGATTATGAAAGCCAAGGAACATCATGAGGACTTCATTATAAAATTAATGCAAATCTTGGACAGAATATAAAACAATATGGATAAGGATAATGACTCAAAAAAATCGGGAAGTCACAGGTCTCCTGAGAAGAAAGGAAGAATAGTAAGTGCTAACATACATCACCATCACTCCCCTAGGCATTCCAATAGGAAAGAAAACAATATCTCAATTCCATCCCTTGTCAAGAAGCATAAGAAGAGGACTGGGGTGGATGAGCTACAAGGAGAAATGAACAAAATCAAACCTCCTACATTTGAAGGTGAGCACAAGAAGGATGAATATGCAGAGACATGACTACTAGGCCTGAGAAAGTATTTTCAATTACATAATTATTCTTCACAAGAAGAAGGGAGAATTTCTATCTACCAGCTCAAGGGAAAGGCGTCCATGTGGTGAGACCAACTTGTGTAGGTGCAACACATTAAAGAGAAAAATGTTACTTGGAAGGAATTCAAGAAGTATTTTTAAAAGAAATACTTCATTAAGAGATACTATGACAAGAAAATGAAGGAGTTCATTGAACTCAATCTTGGGAGTATGACTATAGATGAATATGAAAGAAGTTTTTTAGAACTGCTAAAGTGTGTCTCCTTCATCAAGGATGAGACAGTTAAGATTCATAGGTATTTGAGTGGGTTTCCATTATTCATCAGTGACAAGATACAATATGATGATCCCAAAACATTGGAGGAAACCATAAGGCGAGATAAATGCATGTATGTTCAACATAAAGGAAAGCCAACTTTCAAAAAAGCTTGGGAAGACAAGAAGAAATACAAGATGGAACTGAGGAAGAAGGGGAATAGGCCACCATTCTTTAGAAATAATCCTCATGGACATATAGATTCTAGAGAAACTAGAATAATTGAGACATGCATGCAAAGCCCATGGAAACCACCTATTCAATGTTGGTGTTGTAAGGGAGATCATATGTATAGATAGTGTCCTCATAGAAGTGAAAAAGTGAGAGTTTTTCACAATGTATGGAAAGATAAAATAGTGGAGTACATGGAAAGAAATGTACATAGGATATATGTAGCCCCAGACAACAAACATGATGAGTTTTAGTCACATATGATTGAAGTGGAAGGTATGATCAACAACCAAACCATTGAAATTTTAATTGATTCAGAAGCTAGTCATAGTTATATAGATCCTAAGATGGTGGAATTATTTCATTTGCCAAGAATCAAGCATGGAAAATATTGGTTGGTGCATCTGTATAACAGATCCAAAAGAAAATTTAATGAGATGTTTAAGCCTTTCCCAGTAGACATGAATGGACTGAGCACCAGGGTAGATTTGAACATCCTTCCTGTTATCACATATAGTTTTCAAGGGAATCAAGTTGTTGAAGTTCGTGGCCTGCACAAGAAATGTCAAAGTGCAGCGTCCTAAGCAAAGGCCCGAACTCTCGAAACCCGAAATCAGCAGGGGTCATCCAATCCAGTAGGATGTGTGGCGGCAGATCAATGGACTCACGAGTTCGTTGTTTGAGGAATTGGCAAGGGGCAGTGCATAGATATAGAAAACCAAGAAATGTGAAGTAGATCTAGTATGTCCAATCCAGAGGGATGCGTGGCATCAGATCCGCAAAATTCACGATTTCGCGAATTAGAGGTTTGGCTGGAAGTAATGCACAAGTTCCATGCAATGTGAACTCGCGAAGCACCCAGGAATTGGGCCCATGGTCACAACCCATGTTCATGTGAAAATTAGGTCCAGGAGGAAGGTTTAGCACCCATCGCATAGCTGACAAGAAAATATAACCCTGAGTCCTGAAGACCCGAAATGTTGAAGTCTGGAGACCCGAAATCATCTCAGCCGTCGATCTTAGGAGAGCCATGCGTCATCAGATCCAACTGTTATCGGGCTAATTGTTAAGTGCGGACACAAATTAACCCCTCTAGATCCACCTAGATCTAGAAAAAAATAAGACAGGACATGACACTTTCCCTAAGTTACAATCGTTGAATTTACTACCAAAGAAGGAACGGATGAAATACCTTTAGATATCGCTTCCTTATATCTTTGTTGTCCCTGCTTCGCTCCAGTGATCTTGTGAAATCAAATCTGCAATGACACAAACCAACCAAAGTGAAAGAAACAAAAGTATATTCAATGAAAACCTAAACATGTGATCAAGGAGTCATGTAATAAAATGCTAATGATTTTATGGGAAAGAAACATGCCACTGTATTATATAATGAGGAAGAAAGATATAACCAGATGCCTTGATGTTGTCAGGTTCCTTGCTTCCCACAAACTTCTTTCTCCAAGGATTCTGAGACCATGGATCTGATAGCTACTCACAATATATCTTGACAAAGAAAAGCTCAAAGCCAACATAAATTTCCTAAGCTCAATCCAACTCAAATCAAGCTCAAGCTAACTTTCTCCATGAGAGCTCCTCTCCTTTTATAAGTTGAAGAAGATAAGGTGAGGAGGTTAGGATGATCTCACTAAATCATGAAAGAGAGTAAGATCCAAACCGTTTGAAGGCCACCTCACCATAGAAGCTTCTCCTTCTAGAGGCATCAAGAAAATGCTCATTTTTCCCACATACAAAGGCCGTCGCACCCTAGCTATAGATCAACTTGCGAAAACTCTGCAGCCTAGCTATAGTGCAGCCTGCAGAAATCAAGAATTTCCTCACCCTAGCTATAGTGCAGCCTGCGAAATCTAGGCATTTCCTCACTCTAGCTATAGTTTAGCCTACGGAAAACAGGAATTTCCACACACTAGCTATATAGCAACCTGTGGAAATTCTCCTTAATAGGGTTTTTACAAAGGAAAATACAACTTCTTCTCTCAGGGAAAGTTCTTCTCCCTTCTTTCTTCAAGAATTCAACCCACTGACCCCTCTGAAGGCAACATATAGGCTTACATCATTAATGGTCATAGGGATGACAAAAATAATGTGTAACACCAGGGCTTCGGGTAAAAGTAGCTGAAGGCAGAGGAGGTTTGAGATTTGATTTTCCCAAAGTCCAGAGACCCGAAGAAAATATCGACCGTTGATTTGAAGGAGGTAGATATGATCCATTGAAGTGTTATTGTTCAGCGTCAAAACTAGCATTCCCCTCCCCAAGGGCACAATTTGGTGGATTCCAAATTTGGCAGGTGGAGAAACTTGGCGGTAGCGCTGAATCTAGCAGGTGCATCCAGATCTCAAATCGGGACCAGATCTACGACCACATTTCATTGTGGGGACGCAACATGCTCGGGATATAATTTTCTTGAGTGGTCCCGCAATGGAAACCATGGTATAGGGAATGCACTACGTGGTGAAGCATGGTGGATTGCGAGCCCAAAAGAAGTCTGAACCTAAACCACCTCCGAGTGGCCCCGCAATCGCATGTTTATATGGCATCTTATCCGAGAGTAGTATGTGGCCACTCCCTAAGCATTAGCTATCGATTTAATCTATGAGGAAAGGCAGTTAATGAAAATTGAGCTGGTGGTTAAAACCTCGGCTCACTCCATAAATGGAAGGCATGGAAGGCCCAATCGTGGCGACTGAATCATCAGCTCGTGGTACCCCTGTGGGAATATTTTCCTGCAAAACCCATGTCAATCTAAGCTCACGCCTGACAGAGGGGTGCATGTTCAGTCTGACAGAAGAACTCGCTAATGCAAATCTTTGAATGTAGTGATCAGATCATACTCCTGGTAGTGACAAATTGTTTTGAGTATAAATATATAGTTTTAATATTTTGTTAAGGTTGTCAATTGGTTGAATAGAGCACCCTATTTTTGTAATGTTTTGATGCCAGAAATGTTCTATAGAGAATGTATAAGATTTGAGACTTTCAGATTAATAGAATTAAGCCTCTTTTCATCTCTTTGTAAAACCTTTTCTAAAACACTCGGGCATGGGGGATCCAGTCGAGGATTGTTATGCTGTTGTAATGTAGGTTTGATTGTTGCGGTATCATAACCCATTTTAGTCATATTTCTTTTGATATTTTTCCCTCTTACACTGAATGGCTCGGGCATGGAGGATATAATCGTGTTGTTGTAGCTGCATGGTGATGTAGTTTTGATCATTGTGTTGTTGTGACTGTGTTGTTGTGACTGTGTTGTTTGGACATATTTCAGTGTCTGAAACTTGAGCTTAAGAGTGATATTGAGTATGAGTTTTTCTTCTCCAGGCTGCTTGAAGGCCTGATGCCCAAAGTAGTATTGTCCACCTTTCTAACTAAGTCTTCCATATGCTCACACTTAAACTCAATTCACTGAATGAAGTTAGTTGTGCCCCTCACTTCCCTGTAAATTTCTTGTCTAGTTCTGTGTTGAACATCATTCATATATTGAGTTTTTTCCATTGACCTCCACTCATATAAACCAAACATCCACCAAAAACTATGATGGGTACTAGGATTATCCTCCCATAATCTGAGGGTGAATCTCAGTGCTAACATTCATGGTGTCATTGTGAGGGATGAAATAAGGATTTTCCCTGGGTAGAATGACAATGAAACTCTAATTCTGAAGGTGCATCAGACATCAGAATCTTTGAAGATTGCGCTTACACCCGGCGACTCCACTGTTGTAGTGCGACTGCCTACAACTACAACCCCCAAGAGAACACAATGATCAGATATGGTCTTTGATGGTGAACAAAGACCAGACACACTCATTATGCATATCATTCACCTGGCGACTCCATGGTTAAAGGATTGATTGGTGACTCCACTGGTTCAAAATGGAAAAATTCATGGCTTGAAGGTTTGCTCCCTTTAATTTCTCCGTTGTTCTTAGTTTTCCCAATGTTGTTCCTACTCCAAATGAATGGAGTGATTATTTGCCCATATTTAGATAGCGTAAAGAGGACAACCCTACTCAACACCTCCATGAGTTTCTTGAACTCATGCATCAATGGGAGATACATCATGAAGATTTATTAATGAAGATGTTCATGTTCTCATTAGCAGGAGATGATCATAAGTGGTATCACTCCTTACCTCATGCTAGCATTTCCTCCCTGAGATAATTTTATGAATCTTTAAATAGACATTGTCTAAAGTTGTATTCCTCTGAGTTTATTTTTCATAATTGTTGTGAGGAATACAAGGACAATGATCAAGATATGACTGTTTTGAATGAAAGTTGTGAGGATGACGGACATCCCCCAGAGGAGCTGATGGAGTTGATACAATCACTTTATACAAGAATAGAGGAATTGAAGGCAGATCGTGCTTGATTCTCTTATGGAGATGCAAATGATATTCTGGTCCTCGAAACAGAGGTTCTTGGCAACCCTTCTTATGACGAAGAAGTGATTTTGGATACTGGCCAAGAACAAACAACTGGCGATGAATATCCCAGTGAAGATGACGAAGAGAAGTACTCTCCCATGGTTCCTGTTTATTATGATTTTGAATATTATCCTTGGGAGAGTCATGAAGGAGAAAGGGAGACTCTAAATGCATAGATCTCACCTATAAACGAGAATATCTCACCTGGCACCAACCAACCTATGTATGACAACTATGAATAAGATTCTGAGCTAGATATGCAGGATTTCCAAGAAAATACAACAAAGTCTTATCCTTTGTTCAATAAAGAGAAATATTGTGAGGAAATCAACCATCCTTGGCCTGCAGAAGTCACTGAGAAGTAGATTGAAGAAAAGAGTTTTCCCACGGGCCTTGTTTATGATGATTATGAATCTGATCCTTGGGAAAGCCATGAAGAAGAGAAAGATCCAAAGGGGCAATTTATCTCCTGTCCAGAGCCTGTCAAAGAGAAACCATCGCCTGAGGCCAGTCAACATGCATAGACTATTCACCCACCGATGCTTACCAGAGATATTCAGCCCTGTGTGAGAAACTGTGGAGCAGAACAAGCTTTCTATTACAAACTTTCTGGAGTTTTCCACTCATTCTATGAGCCTACCAGCGAGTACTTGGAGTGACATTTCCTTCATATCTTGGAGATGCCCAACTTTATCTAAACTTCAGCCTTTGGAGAGAAGCTGAAGGATGTAGCGGTTCTGCTGTCACAGTTGCATGATATCCTATTGATCAAGGACATAATAAAAGAGCTTCCAATCAGGAAGTTACTTGAATGGGTATGTTGGAAGTTTTCTTTCACCTAGCATTTTGTAAAAATCAGTTAGTATAGGATTGTACATAAATAATCTCCTTCTAGAGCCCATGTGTTTGTTTTCAATTTTTAGTAGAGTAGTGTCTACACATTTCCCTGTTTTCCTCAGCATGATGTTTTTTGAGCATGAATCCATAGCCCAATGCAGAAGGCAACTCAAACTACTTGTTCTTGGCAGCTCGCAGGGAGCATGCCATCCCATGTGGAGCCAAATGTTATCACATATAGTTGTCAAGGGTAGCAGGTTGTCCAAGTTTGCAACCTGCACAAGAAACATCAAGGCACAATGTCCAGAGCAAAGGCTCGAACTCCCGAAACCAAAAATCAGTAGGAGCCGTCTAATCCAGTAGAATGTGTGGTGATAGATAAATGGACTCGTGAGTTCGTAGTTCGGGGAATTGGCAAGGGGCAAGGCACAAATACTCCAAAGAACGAAATGAAAAGTAGATCTAGTTCATCCAATCTAGAGGGACATGTAGTATCAGATATGATAAATTCTCAATTTCATGAATCAGAGGTTTGGCTGAGAGTAATGCGCAAGTTTCACGTAGCACGAACTTGCAAAGCACCCAGGAATTGGGCCCATGGTAATGTGAACACAGATCCAAGAGGAAGGGTTAGCTCCCATCGCATAGCTAGAGAGAAAATATGACCCCAAGTCCTGAAGCCTCGAAGCATCAAAGTCTAGAGACCTGAAAGCATCTCAGTCGTCGATCTCAGGAGAGCCATGCATCATCAGATCCAGGGCTCCAGGTAAAAGTAATTGAAGGCAGAGGAGGTTTGAGATTCTTTTTTCCCAGAGTTCGGAGAACCGAAGCAAATCTCGACCGTTGATTTGAAGGAAGTAGATCTGATTCATTGAAGTGTTATTGTTCAGCATCAAAACTAGTGTTCCCCTCCCCTAGGGCATAGTTTGGTGAATTCCAACGTTGGCGGGTGGAGAAACTTGGCGGTAGCATTGAATCTAGCAGGTGCATACAAATCTCAGATCGAGACCATATCTAAGGCCACAGTTCATTGCGGGGACGCAACATGCTTGGGCAATAATTTTCCTGAGCGGTACCACAATGGAAACCATGGTATAGGGAATGCGCTACGTGGCGAAACATAGTGGATTGCGGGCCCAAAAGAAGTCTGAACCTAAACCACCTCCGAGCGGCCCCACAATTGCATGTTTATATGGAATCTTATTTGAGATCAGTACGTGGTCGATAACTAATAATTATCTCTCGATTTAATCTCTGAGGAAAGGAAGTTAATGAAAATTGAGCTAGTGGTTCAAACCTCAGATTACTCCATAAATGGAAGGCATGGAAGGCCCGGTTGTGGGGACTGAACCGTTAGCCTGTGGTACCCCTCTAGGCATATTTTCATGCAAAACCCATGTCGATCTGAGCTCGTGATTGACACAGGGGTGAACTCTCAGTCTGAGAGAAGAACTCGCTGACGCAAAGATTTGAATGTAGTGATCAAATCACACTCCTGGTAGTGGAAAATTGTTTTGAGTATAAATAGATAGTTTTAATATTTTGTTAAGGTTGTCAACTGGTTGAGCAAAGATCCCTATTTTTTGTAATGTTTTTATGCTAGAACTGTTCTCTGGTTATGTATAAGATTTGAGACTTTCAAATTAATAGAAGTCAACCTCTTTTCATCTCTTTGTAAAAACTATGCTAAAACACTCAAGCATGGAGGATCTAGTCGAGGGTTGTTATGTTATTGTAATGTAGGTTTGATTGCAACGGTATCGTGACTAGTTTTAGTAAGCTTCCTTGTGATCTCTTTTCCTATTACACTGAATATATCGAGCATGGAGGATCGAGTCGAGTTGTTGCAGCTGCATGGTGATGTAGGTTTGATCATTGTGCTTTTTTGAATGTGTTGTTTGGACATATTTCAGTGTCTGAAACTTGATCTTAAGAGTGATCTTGAGTCAGAGTTTTTCTTCTCCAAGCTACTTGAAGGCCTGAAGCCCATAGCAGTATTGTCCACCTTTCTCACTAAGTCTTCCCTCTGCTCACACTTAAACTCAATTCACTGACTGAAGTTAGTTGTGGCCCTCACTTCCCTGTACATTTCTTGTCCAGTTATGTGTTGAACATCATTCACATATTGAGTTTTTTCCATTGACCTCCACTCATATAAACCAAACATCCAACAAAAACTTTGATGGGTATTGGGCTTATCCTCCTGCAACCTGAGGGTGACTCTCAGGGATAAAACTACCTTTAGTGATAACCATGCTATCATAGAATGTTGTAATAAAGCATTTAATTTATGGGATGAAGAAGGGAACCTAAGCACGTTACAAGGAATTCCTAGGGCCATAAATGTCAAAGAAATTTCAGCATTGCAGCTAAAGAAATGTTACAGAAAATGATGTCAAATATTTGTAGCTCATATGGAAGAAATATCGAAGGATAAGGTGTCAAATATTGAATATTATGAAATCCTAAAAGAGTTTGAGGATGTTTTTAAATAAATACTGGGATTAATCCCTGAAAGAGATATTGATTTCTCTATAAATACGATGCTTGGAGCAACTCTAGTATCCAAGACCCCTTACATGATGAGTACATGAGAATTAAAGGATTTGCAACTGCAAATTGAAGAGATTATGAAGAAGGGGTATATACTTCCAAGTTTGTCACCTTGGGGTGTCCCTGTCTTATTTGTGAAGAATAAGGATGGAACATTGAGACTTTGTATTGACTTCAGGAAGTTGAAAAACGTAACTATAAAGAATAAGTATCAGTATCGATGACCTCTTTGATCAGTTGAAGAATGAAAAAATATTCTCTAAGAATGATATCACATCAGGTTATCTTCAGGTAAGAATTAAAGATGAAGAAATCATCAAGACTTCTTTTAGAACAAGGTATGGTAATTATGAGTTCACAGTGGTGCCATTTGGGTTATCAAAATCACTAGTTGTCTTCATGTGTTTAATGAATGGTATTTTTAGAGAATACTTAGATAATTTTGTCATTGTATTTATTGATGAAATTATTATATATTCCAAGTCAGAGGAAGAGCATGAACAACACTTGAAGATGGTATTACAAGTATTAAGGGAGCATCAGTTATATGCCAAATTGAGCAAGTGCTCCTTTTATCAGAACCAAATTCATTATTTGGAACATATCATATCTAAGGAAGGGATAGCACTAGATCCTGAAAATATTGAGGCAATTAGGGGATGTTCAAAACCGAAGAATGTGACAGAAGTGAGATCATTCATGGGCTTTATAGGGTACTAAAAAATATTTATTCCAATATTCTCAAAGATTGCACACCTGATCACTTCCTTGCAAAAGAAGGAAGTGAAGTTTCAATGGACATTGGAGTGTGTCAAGAGTTTCCAACACTTGAAGCATTCACTAACCAGTGCTCCAATATTAGGGATTGTTGATCCAAATGAAGACTTCATTGTATGCAAAAATGCATATGAAGAAGGACTTGGTTGAGTCCTCATTCAAAATGGGTATGTTGTGTGTTATGAATCAAGGAAGTTGAAGGAGCATGAAAGGAATTATTCCACTCATGATTTGGAGTTGGTATCCATAGTGAATTCCTTGAATAAGTGGAGGAAATACCTCACAGGGAAATGTTTCAAGCTAAGGACAAACCATAATGGTCTGAAATATTTATTTGATTAGCCAACTCTAAATGCCAAGCAAAGCTGGTGGTTAGAGTTTCTCAGTGAATATGACTTTGATATAAATCATATCAAAGGGAAAGAGAACAAGGTGGTTGATGCACTCAGAAGAAGAGTGGATGAGTTGCATGATACAACCATTAGCATGTACCAATCCAATTTGAAAGAAAAAATCTGAGAGGTTGTAAAAATAGATTTTCAATACATGGAATTAATGACACAATTACAACAAGGTATTTTGCAGCAAGAAATTGAGGACTACAAGATGGGAAATGTTGAAATTCTCATGTATAGAAGAATAATTTATGTACCAAATTTACAAGAATTGAAAAATAACTTATTGAGAGAAATGCATAACATACCTTATATTGGACACCCATGGTATCATAAAACTATTGCAGCTGCAAGAGCCAATATTAGTGGCGACGCATGAAGAAAGAAGTTTTTGAGTAGATTGCCAAATGTTTGGAGTGTCAAAACATCAAGGTTGATCATAGACACCCAGCTGGATTCTTGCATCCACTACCCATCCCTGAGTGGAAATGGGAACTGGTAACAATGGACTTCATCACAAAACTTCCTAGATCAAGGAAGCAACATTATTCTATGATGGTAGTGGTGGACAAGCTTACTAACGTTGCCCATTTTATTCCAATGAAGATCACACACAAAGACATGAACGTTGTTGATATTTATATGAGATAAATTGATCGATTTCATGGTATACCCAAGATAATTGTGTTTGACAAATATCCAACATCTACATCAAATTTCTGGAAAGGATTATTTAAAGGATTTGGAACGAATTTGAATTTTAGCACAACTTATCATACATAATATAATAGATAAACAGAGAGGGTGAATCAAGTGATTGAGGATATGTTTAGGATGTATGTGATGTGTTGTAACCTAGGTCTACACCCATGCCTCTCCTCTCTCATTTCCCTATGCCTTTGTGATATTTTTCTCTTCTAGTTGATAAAGTCGGTTTCCTATCTATTCAATGACTTGGTTTTCCTTATTGGATTGATTGATTGATTCTTTGTGCCAAATTATTTATGTTTTACTTGAAAGATAATTGCATGTATGATTTGAGTTTGAAATACTTGTCATCATGTTTTACTTTAATTGAGATTACAGTAGGTCGATCGAGTATGTTGTATGCATGGGGAAAAATGATGAGAAAATGCAACATTCAAAACAATCCATTTAAGGCTTAGATGGTAGGATCAGACAGATTAAAATTGCAATAGTGAAGATCCAGTAGGCCACCTAGATTGACGGTTTTTGTGCATTCAGAGCATCGAAGTCGCATAAGGATTAAAGACCAGACAAAAGTCTTGAGAGCCTTCCATGTCAATCGGATCCATACTACTCCAGGATATTTCCATGCACAACATTCAAAAATCCTTAAACCTGAACACCCGAAGTCCCGAAGTGAATATGGACTGTCCATCAATGAGTAAACATGGATACAGATATTTCACTTTAGAGACTTAGCACTCTGTGATATTTCCAAGCACAACATTCATAAAATCCCAAAGCCCAAACTCCTGAAATGAATCTGGACTGTCCAGATCAAGAGGCCACATGGAGGCAGATCTCTCACTTCAGAAATATGAGACTCTTGAGGATTGTAAGAACTATGCATTGAAAATGCCCGAAGCCTAA
This sequence comes from Picea engelmannii, assembly GCA_009831015.1. NCBI lineage: Eukaryota > Viridiplantae > Streptophyta > Pinopsida > Pinales > Pinaceae > Picea > Picea engelmannii. The sequence continues at coordinate 42,663 of ML801456.1, read as the reverse complement.
ACTCCCGAAGTAATTTTGGACCATTGATATCAAATCAACAATAACCGTTGATCTTTGCAGCGGGTAGGGAATGAATATCACCCAGATCATAGATTACGACACGATCAATGACCACACTTCATTGTGGGGACGTAAATTGCTTGAACATTAATTTTCTAAAGTGGTCCCGCAATTGAAACCGTGGTATTGTTGGAAGGGTATGTGGAAGCTTGTGAGGGATTGCAGGGGTCGGAGTAGTGTGGACCCAAACCACCCTCAACAACTTCCGCAATCATGTGATTATATGACATTAGGTCACCGCGTCACCTCCACTCACTACTTTTGCTCCTCTCACCACCCAACACTTTTCCTCCACTCACACTCCCGTCACCTCCTGCATATCTCTCTCGCATTTCATTACATTGCACCTATCTTCGAACACCTGATACCATCCATATCTCTGCATCTAATCCTTCATTCACCACACGCCACCTATCAACCTTATGCCCAAATCATAGATCCCGACCACATCAACGACCAAGGTTCATTTCGGTGCCACAACATGCTCGGGAGTTAAAATCCTTCAGAGGGATGAAATCTAAACCATGGTATCACAGGGCAGCTAAGTGGTAGCTTAGAGGGGATTTTGGGCCCAAAAGTAGCATGGACCCAAACCACCCTCGACAATTTCCATAATCACATGCTTATATGATGTCAGGTCACCACGTCATCACCACCCACCTCCACATAATACAAATCCGCTCATGTCATCTCGTATTAGTCAATTGCCTCCACGTCCTCCTCCTCGCAACCAGTCATGTCTTCCCCAATGATCGATTGGACAAAAACAGTGAATTTGTCCAGGAAGAGGTGGAAACTAACGGGTCAAAATGGAATTCACTTAGCCACCAAAATCTTTGTTCCAGACAGAGAGCATGGATATCATCCTAGGTCGAGGATCTTTGGTTCCAGAACACTTCGGAAGACTACCTCTTCCTTGAGCATATAATGAAAATATCTGCATGAACAACTAGTTATCCTCCAAAGGCCTCAAATAGCTCACAGGAATGCCATTACTCAACATAGAACCTTGTTCTATCACTCCTAATTTTTATTCCAATTACAGTTCATCCATCACATGCATCAATTCAGTCTCAGAGACAATAGCAGTTTCAATTGTTCAGTTCCATAATTCTTTAGGTTGAATTAATATGTGGTCTTTTGTGTGTGATCAGAACCACTCCTTTTTATTAAGTCCATTATGACGCACACATTGTTGTAATCCATGCAATGTTTTAGTTAAGTTAATGATTTGGTCTACAATTAGTTATCTAGAGTTAGGTCTCAGTCCCAGATGGACGAGAACCTTTGCAACTCTATTAAATATGCAGTCTTTGTATGTTTTAGGGGTTGACAATTTTCGGGAAGAAATATAGCAATACATCAGACTGGTTGGACCCGTTCTATGCATGGATTAAATATCTCTACCTGGTGAATATACTCTTGATGACAGTGTTTCATTCAAATATTCATGTCTTTTTATCGTATTATGAATGCAGTTTTTTATTTGTGCAAAGTACATTTCATTTCCTTCGGCTATTGTATAACTCGTCTTTAATGATATGAAACCTCTGAAAACAACTAATTCTTGGTGAAGATTTGTTGTTATTGCAACCTATGTGAGAAATTGTGTTTTTGATACATGTTTAATGTCTTGAAATAATATTTTAAGTATTGAACTTCTTGCAGCAAACTATTCATTGAGTAATTTGTTGCTTCCTTCTTTTTTTTATTATTTCACTTATCTGTCCTTAGTGTGCCACCAGCCAAGGAGGACCCTCATCCATATGATTTTTCCTATCCAACCATGATTTTGTCTTGGTAGAACAACCCTCTGACCAACCAATAAAAAAAATCAAAATGAACAATCATTCTAAACTGATAGGTGACCTAGATTTTCCCTTTAGTAGTCAGGTGCAGACCTTAGGACCAACAAGATGGATAAACCATCAAAATGAGAAGACTACCTACACTTGGTAGAGTTTTATTATAACAATGGGTACCAAGCATATCTAAAGATGAGCCCATTTGAGGCACTTTATGGAAGAAGGTGAAACACACCTATAAGCTAGGATAACCCAGAAGATAGAGTAATGGTTGGGCCAGAATTACCCAATTAAATGGAAGAGAAGATTTCAAAAATAAAGCATAATTTAAAGGTTGCTCAAGACAAGAACAAAATATATGATGATAAGGGCATAAATGATAGGGAATTTATAGTGGGTGATCATGTATTCTTGAAAGTGAGGGCAAACAAAAGTTCCCTGAAGTTGGGAAAGTGTTCAAAGTTGGCAGCTCATTATTGTGGTTTATTTGAAATCATAGAGAGGATTGGGCATGTATATTGTATTCTTGCATTACCTACATCAATGTCTATTCATAAAATATTCCATGTATCATTGCTCAAAAAGTATATGCTTGATGCTAATCATGTTATTGATTGGAATGTGATTCAGGTGGAGCAAGAAGGAACTTTTCAAGTGCATCCGGTGTGCATACTGGACCGAAAGATCAAGCAGCTCTGGAATCGAGAAATAAATATAGTAAAGGTCCAATGGACCTAGTATGGTCCTGAGGATGAAACTTGGGCACACGAGGATGCTATGCGGGCATAATACCCACATCTTTTTGTATATTTTTGAAAATTTTTGTGATAAATGTGTATATATATTGCAATGAGGACAATGCATAAATAAGGGGAGGGGAATGTAATACCCCAAGACTGAGCCCCATATTGTAAATGTTAATATTTTTTATAGGTTGGTGAGCCAAGTTATTATAGGACAAAAGGCTTATGTGATTATTAGGTCGAAGATCCTAGATGCTAAAGGCTAGTGAGCCTCTTTTTCTATATGTAAACACTCATATCATTAATAAAATACTTCGTTTCATGTAGACCAATGACAATAGAAGAGTATGGGGGACTAAACTCCACTAAGAAGGGAAAGGGAGGGATAAGAGCCTAGTAAAGGGGATAAGCTAGAGGGATTATTTCCAAAGGAATATTATAATATCATTCCTAAATACTATGGTGAGGATAATTATTTTATCCTAAGTTCTTATGGGAAAGAGAATGAATTACAAGTGGAGAGAACCGAGCTCCTTGAGAGCCATATTTCATCAAGGGTGCATGAAAATAAAGGTGGGAAAAATAGTTCATTTCACGGGACTGAGATATTCATTGGGGGGGGGGATTATTCCCACTCACCCAATGAATTTAGGACTCATCCAGTTTTCTCTCTATCACTCGACCCATCCCTCTTGCATGCAGTCCTAGAGCAATAACCATACCTTCCTATTAGGCACAACACACCTATTCCCTACCTGAGTCATATTGTATTTTTCCTCACCTGAACGTGCTTCCTACCATCACCTATTCCATATCCGAAGTCATTTGTCGTCTTCACCTGAACCTGTAGCTAGTTGAATTAAGAGTTGGCTTGAAGAGGCAGGTTTCCAGGCTCATGGATTGAGGAGGCATGTTTGTAACAACCAGGATTTCATTTTTAAGCTACCATAAATTAAAACAAAGCGGAAAATTTTAAACTTTACTAAAAATTTGCTTACTCACGCATATTCATTCCCAGATTTTGATAATTGAAATAACATTTTCCAAAACAATTTGCATAACAATTTAAACCTACATAATAATTTGCATACAAGTTAAAATTGAGT
>ML801456.1:0-26637 GCA_009831015.1 Picea engelmannii | reverse complement strand
TTTTTTGATGGAGTATCATGGCCCAACTTGGGTGGTTGGGTATGTTACATTTTCACTGAAAACTTGTTTGTGGAGCATGATGATGTCTCCATGAGGTTATTTGTTCCAACCCTAGAGTGAGATGTCCATAAATGGTTCAGAGAAATCCTAGCATCCTCCATTGATAGATGACAAGCTCTTGAGTCTGCATTTATGATGCAGTGGGGGGATATGAGTGACAACCTATATTAATTGACTAAGTTTTTCTCCCTCAATAAGAAAGATAATGAGTCTATTTTTTATTTCTACAGAATTTTTAACAATCTTTACAAAAATATTCCTAGAGACATAAAGCCTTTGCAACAAGCAACCAAGGCCACACATGTAGGGGATTTTAGTGCAGAATTTTCCATGGTATTAAGAGAAAGAAGAGCTCCTAGTTTGTTGATAATGTAAGATGACGCAATAGATATTTAAGGGAATATGATTTCATTGGGAAAAATGAGGCAAAAAATTTATCAAGTAGATAAAAAGAAAGTTGAATAAGATTGTGTTCCTTCAGATCCATTCAACGATTCCCATGAAGCCCGAATGGACGAGATCTATAGACTAATAAAAAATTTGAAAAACAAGATGTCTATATTTGATATGGAGAATGGTAATTCCAAAACATTTCCTCAAGAAGGAGGGGTGATAAATCCCAACTAGTTCAGGAGACCTTTCAATCTTCAACTCATAAGGAGAGAAAGAAGAAATGATGAACAACCCATTCATCCCCCTATAAGAACTAATGATCAAAATAATCTGGCAGAGGAAGAAACTGATGAAGGATATGATGAGAACCTAAAATAAATACACCTTATTCAAGGGAAAATTAATTCCATGTGTCTAACTCAATATGATATGAGGATTCTCTCAACACTAGGAAGGTGACCCCCAAAGGTGAATCTAACAAAGAAATATTGTCCTCTATTCAATACACAATGTTTGTTGATGCACTACATGCTGAGATGCACAAGAAGTATGATATTAGACCCAGAGAAAAGGAATCCAATTAGGATGGCCATCCACATCCTAAGAAACTTATCCCAAGTCTTTCTATGTATAAATTCAAAGAACTAAAAAACATTCCTAGAGATAAGGAGGCTGGTGAATCTTCAAAGACAATAGAAAAAGAAGTAAAGGAATTTGAGGAATTAATTCCACCCTTTAGCATTGAGAACAAACTTTCCAAAATAAATATATCTATCCTAGTAGTAGACCTGGCTAAAAGTCCATTATATCATAAACATATTGAAAAGATCATACAGGGAAAATTTCGAGCAAGTCCTCTTGATACTATGAGTTTACAAGATGTATCGTCGACTATCGTTTTTGGTCCTCACATAGATGATAATGAATATTTTGTTGCACCTTTCCATGTGACCTTAAACATCCATGACAATATGATGCACAATTTCATGTTCAAATCTGGAACATCCCATAACGTCATGCCCAAAGTAGTGATGGAAAATTTGGGTTTGGAAATAACTGGGCCTTACCATGATCTCTATTCTTTTGATGCTAGAAAGGTGAAATGTGATGGTCTGATCAAAGACATGTAAGTCACATTAGATCACCTTCCTATCAATAGTATTATGATGGATGTGGTGGTGGTTGATGTGCCTGCAAACTATGGTATGTTTTTATCAAGAACATGGGAAATAAAGATGGAAGGTACAATGCAAATGGACATGACTTATGCTATTGTACCAGTTTTTGGAGGAGAGAGAAGGATATTATACAAAAAAAAATAAAAAATTCCTATGTGGTTAGTGACTAGAACAATCTTATAAATCATCTTATTTATGCTATTGGTGAATATCTGGGATGTCTCATTCTCATAGTCAATGCATAATACAAAGAAGCCTTGACTCTTGCAAAACATGTTGTGAGTTCTGCCCAAAAAATAAATGGCATAAGGAAAATATACTTTGATAGGGAATATTCAAAAGAACATGTAGAGTCTGATAACATAATAAGGAGGAGCCACCAACTAATTAAGTTTCAACAATTGACAAAACAGATCAAGGTCATGACAACTCAAAACAACGACACATATGAACTATCTCAGCTGGATGGTGAGATGTTTGGGGCTCTTGTAAATGGGAAGTTTCTAAAACATGTTTTGCAATAATGAATGCTAGAAATATTTCTTACCTTGTACATAAATAAATATTTTTCCATTCCTCTTATGTTTTATTAATTTTACTTCATTTACCATATCTTATGCAAGGAATAAGTTAGGGTTTTATCTTTAAGTTGTTGAGAAAAATAATTTCACCTCTCAGATCAGTTTTCCAGGTGCACATGAGATATTTTGTTTTAAAGAAAACTCCATAAGCCAATAAAAGAACGAACTTGGTCTATAGTTATCAGCATATCACAGGGGTATGTTTTCCCCACTAGAGCCGATGTTAGTAGTGGATTTGATCCAATAATTAGTGTGCATAATAGTTGATCCTATGTGGTAAATTTAGAGGAGTCAAAATACAAAGAGGATATTACAGAGTTCATGGACCAAAAAGGGGTGGCATGTGACCGATAGCCCCAAAAAAAATTAATAGTGAAAATCGAGCCCTAATGGTCCAAGGCCAAGTTTTGAGAGATTGGGTGATTATTGAGAGCACAAATGAGGTAAAGAATGATTTAAATAAGATTAGGCCCCTTCAAAATATGGGTTTTATCATAATATATAGGCTTAAATATCAAGCACTGACCAAAATGTGGGGTCTCAATCATCTAATAATCACAAGGAAGCTTGATCAGTGGATGAGGATGCATGTCGCATGTGAAATATGCACGTGAGATAGCACACAATTCAGGTACAATGGTGGTTTTGAGATCCATTTGTTGAAGAATGGATGGTGTTGGATGGTGGTGATAAAGAAAGAAAAAAAAACAAAAAAATCAAATAAATAAATAAATAAATAACTCGCTAGGGTCGTGACAATGGTATTCTGGTTGTTCCATGTTACATTATTTTCCAACTCAACACATTTCCATCCACTTTCTTATCATGACCTGGATCTAACATGACAGTCTACTCAGACATCAAGAAGTTGAAAGAAGTAAAAAACGTTAACAATGCATAATTTTGATCTCGTCAAAGACTCTCACCTATACAAGGAAGACCCCATTGAGACTCTAGTTTCCATAACCAATGCAACTACATGTAGTCCAAGCCCAGAGACACTTGAGAACTAACATGGACCAATACAATGCTTCCATGTGTCCATGGATCCAGGGTGATGTCATTATGCTATCATCCAAGTTTCATGCATTTTCCCCAAATTCAAAAGGCTTCAAACCATTGGGAAAAGGATGCATGTTATGAACTAGGGCACAAGGGAGAATATCTAAGGTGAGTGGAGGATTCACTAACAGTTCGTCAAATCATTTTGGAAATATGTGACATGTAACGAGGTATCCAAGATCATGTTCACATCCTTTCATTCATCATCTTTCCACTGTCTACAGCTGAAAAAGGACAACAATCATCACCTTGATATGTGCATTCACGCAATCCTGGGATATTCATAGATCATACAAATTGTGGAAAATAGTTACCTCTCATGACTTGTATTCATAGACATGTGTCATGCTTCTATAAGGGAAAATTTTGAGGATCATGAGCCATCAATATGCAAGTAATATGATTTCCAAAGGTGAGTTACTCGGATGGCAGGTGTTTCAAATGATGACCCACCTAAACAAGCCCTTCGCTCAATAGTGGATTACGAACAATCTTGTCCGAAGATGTTGGGAGAGTGTGTTCTGCACTTTTGTAAGGGAGGAATGTCCTTCTATGGTATCATTAGCTTGATCTTGAGGTCAGAAGGGAATTTGGGAACTTACTCGAAGATGTAGTTGTATCAATAGGAGATCCTAACACAATATCTCAAGGAAAGAAATTCGAAAGGAAGGTCACTGATACTCTGCATGGATGATCATTGGGGACTGAGTTAAAAACATTGGACACTCTTTTGGCCATCCATGAACCCAAATAATTTCATTTTGAGTAGGCCCCTCACATATACTGATCCAATTGAGTCATCTATATATATTCACTAAAAGTATCAATTAGACAAGAAGAAAACATCCCCAACAACGTCATCAACACACCAAATTTTGGGAAAAAATCTATTTTAACTCCACCAAATCCATAAAAATTAGTTAGAAATATGGATTCGGTTAGAATAAAAGAGATGGTATAAATATTCTTAAAAGCATATTCAGTTTTCACGAAGTAGTATTTATCTAGAAGAATGGTTTCTTCTCAAACATAAGCATCTATAAATCAGCGTAAGAAGCTCATTTTTTTGGTCGACACTTTGGGGAATTTAATAGTTTCTTATAACTAAATTTGTTCAACCACGATCCCCTCAGACATAGATATATTTTCAAGGCTGTAGGATTTAAGAGATTCATCCCCTACTTTATTATTTAGTTTTTGCATGTGAAAGCAACCATCCCCATTTTTTGGCTTCTTGTATATGATCACCAGTAATAAAATTTCAAGAAGCAAGTTTTATGACATATTCAGTGTAACTCTGTGTTGTATAGATTATGATACTGATGTGATTTCCTCTGAATGTATGACCACTTCTTGTCATTTTTTCATGTGTTTAATTATATGAAGAGGGTACCTCCATGGATTTAAAGGTATGAAAATGCTTACTTGTTTATGCATGGTTTAATGATCTGATACAATTATTAAAACTATTTAATTCTTAGTAATTTCTCAACACATTCTTATTTTAATAAAGTATAAAGTGTAAGATTCACCTTAAAGTTGCCTCACATGTTTATCGTGTATTTCTTCTAAATCCGTCACTCACCACCCTTAAAATCTAATTGTCTGAACCACTCGTGGACATATGCCTCTTGAAGTTGAATTTTTTGATATATGTTCTAGGATTGTTTGAGGCCTAAGACTTTTGTAAGAGAGAGAGAAAAACTTACCCCATATTTTTTCATGATTTCTATTGTTACAAGCATGGATTTAAGGCTAGTTTTGAGTCTTAGCTCACATGATTCCTTGGCATCATTTCATTGACACCTTGGAACATATCTAGGGACAATATATGAAATGGTGTCGTTTTCATTGAACATAATTTGAATATATCTTTCCATGGGGATACAAAATTGCAAGATTTGATACTCGAGGGTGAATGAGCTTCAGACATTTGGTTGTTGATTATTTCACGTGGTGACTCCATAGAGAATATATTCTATATATAAAAAAATACATACCAGTAGCAACCTGCATCCTTAGTGTACTCTAGTATACTCAGATCTAGAGAATCTCGTGACCTGGAGAAATCTTTGATAATGTCAAATATCTTCATCTTCAGGTAACCCTAATTTAGAAAATTATCCTTATGTTGTTCATATAGTTAGAGAATATCTTGAGTTAATTGATATACATGTTAATTCTAGTTCTATTGCCAAGCTACATCTAGAACCATTAATAGATTTACATAATTCTCCCTTAGGATTTTGTCAGGAAGTGATCTCTTTCGTTTAAACCTTTCTAAAGAAACCCATAAACCATCCATCTATTGAAGCTTGTAACCACATATTGTCTAATATTATGGCCAATTTAGGGGGAGGAAGAGCTGGGGAAAATCAACCTCCCCCACCACATTTAAACACTTGTGTCATGGTTATATTTGGCTCGTTGAATCTTCTTGTGCATGCCCATGACCTCCCTGAAAATTATTTGAAATTGATACCCAAGTATAATGGTGAAGAATCTCTATCTTTGAAGGAAAACCTAGCAACCTTTCAGGATTTCATGATAAATTGTTCGTGGAGCATGACTATGTATTCATGAGGTTGTTTTTAAAAAACCTAGAGGGAGACTTCGATAAATGGTTCAAATAACTCCCTATAATGTCCATTGATTGATAGCAGTTCCTCGAGTCTTCATTTATGAAGTAATGGGGGGAAAAGAGGGACAAAATATATTACCTGAATAATTTTGGCTCCCTCAAGAAGAAAGAAAGTCATTCTTTTGATGACTTTAATAGAATTTTTAACAAGCTTTACAACAAGATTCCTAGAGACATAGAGCCTTTGAAAGAAGTATCCAAGGTCACATTTACTAGGGATTGTGATGTAAGCATTACCATGATATTAAGAGAAAGAAGAGCTCTCAGTATGTTGATAATATAAGATGATGCAATAGATACTGAAGGGAATATGATTTGATTGACAAAAAATGAGGCAAAATTTCGATCAAATAGAGAAAAAGAAAGTTAAAGAAGATTGTGGTCCTTCGGATCCAGTCAACGATTCCCATGAAGCCCAAATGAATGAAATGTCTAGACTAATCATAAATTTGAAAAATAATATGTCCACACTTGAGATGGATAATAGTAATGCAAACAAAGTTCCTCAAGAAATATGGGTTAGGAACCCCAACCAATTCACGAGGCCTTTCAATCCTCATCTCATGAGGAGAGAAAGAATAAATGATGAACAACCTATTCAATTCCTTGTAAGAACTAATGATCAAAATAACCTAGTGGAGGAAGAAATATACGAAGGATATTCTAGGAACCTAGAAGAAATGAAATACTTCAAGGGGAAAACAATTCCATGTATCTAAATCAATATGACAATGAATATTCCCTCAACACAAATAATATTACCCCCAAAGGTGAATCTAACAAAGAAATATTTTCCTTTGTCCACTACAGGATGTTTGTTGATGCACTATAGGATAAGATGAAAAGGAAGTATGATCTCAGAACCAGGAAAAATTAATCCAATCAAGATGGTCAACCCCATCCCAAGAATCGTATCCCAAGTATTTATATGGATAAAGTCAAAGAACTAAAAAAAAAATCCCAAAGATAAGGAGGCCTGTGAATCTTCAAAGACAATAGAAAAAAAGAGAAGGAATTTGAGGAATCAGTTCCACCCTTTAGCATTGAGAAATTACTTTCAAAAATCAAGATGCCTATCCCACTCGTAGAACTAGATAAAAATCCATCATACCGTAAACATATTGAAAATGTCATACATGGAAAAATCCCAGCAAGTCCTCTTGATACTCTAAATTTGCAAGATAAGTCTCCTACTATGGTTTTTTTTCCTCACTTAGATGATATGGAAGAGTCTGTTGCACCTTTCTATGTGACCTTAAATTCCCATGAAAAGATGTTGCACAATTTTATGATGGACTTTAGAGCATCCCATAACCTTGTGCAAAAGTAGTGATGGGAAATTTGGGTTTGGAAACAACTAGGCCTTACCATGATATCTATCCTTTTGATGCCAGAAAGGTGAAATGTTATGGGATAATCAAAGACATGGTAGTCACATTGACTCAACTTCTTGTTAAGAGTATTATGATGGATTAGGTGGTGGATGTTGTTCCTGCAAATGGTGGTATGTTTTTATCAAGGACATGAGAAAGAAATATGGGAGGTACAATTCATATGGGCATAAATTATGCTATTGTACCATTTTTTGGAGGAGAGAACACAGGATTATACAGAGAATAAAAATTTTCCTATGTGGTTAGTGATCGGAGAAATCTTGTAAATCATCCCATTTATGATATTGGCGAAGACTTGGGTTTTTACATCCTCACTTTCAATGAACAATACAAATAAGACTTGACTCTTACAACACCTATTGTGAGTTCTTCCCAAAAAACAAATGGCATAAGGAAAATATACTTTGATAGGGAATATTCAGAAGAAAAAGGAGATCATGATAACATAAGAAGAAGGATCGACCAAATAACTAAGTTTCAACAACTAACATAACAAACCAAGTTCATGATAGCTCAATACAAAAACATGTATGACCAAGCTCATATGGATGGTGAGTTGCTTGGGGCTCCTGTAAATGGGAAGTTCCTCAAACATTTTTTGCATTACTGAATGCTGCAAATATTTCTTACCTTGTACATAAATAAATATTTTCCCATTCATGTTATTTGTTTTTAATTTTACTTCATTCACCATATATTACACAAGCAAGTAGCTAGGGTTTTATCTTTAAGATGTTGAGTAATTTTGTTTCACCTCCCAAATCCGTTTTTCAGGTGCACAAGAGATATTTTGTTTTAAGGAAGAGTCCCTAACCCAACAGAGGAAGTAAATTGGTCTAGATGTCCAGAGCCAATGTTAGTATTGGATTTAATCTAGTCACTAGTATGCATACTAGTTGAAGCTAGATGCTTGATTTTGAGAAGTCATAAGAGAAAGAGGATCTTACAAAGCGCATGGATGAAAATGGGGTGGTGTGTGAGAAACAAATTAAAAATATTTAATAGTGAAAATTGAGCCCTAAGGGCGTAAGGCCAAGATTTCAGAGATTGGGAACTTATCGAGAGAACAAAGGAGCTAAAATGTGCTTTAAGCAGGCTTAAGCCCCTTCAAAATATGAGTTTTATCATAAGAACTAGGATTAAATATTGAACGTAGACCAAGATGCGGGGGGGGGATCATCTAATGGTCACAAGTGAGTCTTATCGATGGATGAGGATGCATTTTGCATGCAAAAGACACATGAGATTTATCATGCAATTGGGGTGCAATGGTGGTTTTGAGAGCCAAGTGTTTAAGAACGGATAGTGTCGCATGGTGGTGATACGGGAAACAAAACCATTCCCTAGGGTCACAAAAGTGGTATTGTGGTTCCACTAGGTTACATTAATCTCCAAGTCAACACATTTCCATTCATTCACTCAATGCCACCTGGAACTAACATGGTAGTCTAATCAAACACTAAGAAGTTGAAGGAAGTTGGACACATCAACAATACATTATTTTGAGCTCGTCAAATACCGCCACCTATAAAAGGAAGACCCCATTGAGACTATGGTTTCCATAACCAACGTAGCTACATGTAGGTTGAACCCAAAGACACCTCATAACTAACATAGACCAATGCAATGTTGCCACGTCTCCATGGTTCCATGGTGATGCCAACATGACATCATCAAAATTTCATGCATTTTCCCCAAATTTTAAAAGGCTTCAAACCATTGGGGAAAGGATGCATGTTCCAAACATGGGCATGAGGGACAATATCTTAGGCGAGTGGAGGATTCACTGACAATATTCCAAATCAGTTGGGAAAGATGTGACATGTAACAAGGTATCCAACATCACATTCACATCCATTCATTAATCATCTTTCCACTATATACAGCTGAAAAAAGGACAACAATTATTACCTTGACATGTGCATTCTCATGAGCCCAGGATCTTCATAGATCATAACAAGTGTGGGAAATAGTTACCTCTCATTAAATGTCTTCATAGACATGTGTCATGATCCTTTAAGAGAAAATTGTGGGGATCATGAACACCAATATGTGAGTAATTTGATTTTTAAAGGTGACTTACTTGGCTACTAAGTGTTTCAGATGATGACCCACCTACGCAAACCCTCTGCTCAGCAGTGGATTATGAATCATCTTTGTCGCAAATGTTGGGAGAGTGTGTTCTTCACTTCATTAAGGGGGAAATTTCCTTATATGGTATCATTAGATTGATATTGAGGTCAGGAGGACATTATAGAATTTACCCTAAGATGAAATTGTATCAATAGGCCAGCCTGATGCAATATATCAAGGAAGGATATTCAAATGGTGGGTCAATGATTCTCTACATGGATGATTGGTGGGGACTGAGGAAAAACAAATGGATGTTCTTCTACCCAGCGATGAACCCAAATCATTTCATGTTTGAGTAGGTCCCTCAATACATATAATGATCTAATTAAGTCATCTATATAGATTCACTAAAAGTATCAATTGAACAAGAACAACACATCCCCAACAACGTCATCAACACACCAACTTTGGTGAAAAAATCTATTTTTACTCCACCAAATAAGTCAAAATGAGTTATAAAGATAGAGTAGGTTAGAATACGAGAGATGGTATTAATATTCTATCAAGCAAATTCAGTTTTCAAGAAGCAATATTGGTCGAGAAGAGTCGTTTCTTATTAAACATAAGCATCTATAAATCATCGTAAGCAACTTATTTTTCTGGTTGGCACTTTGGGTAATTTAAGAGTTTCTTATAAACATAGTTGTTTGACAAAGATCTCTCAGACACAGATAGATTTTTAGGGTTGTAATATTTAAAATATTCATCACATCTATTACTCTTTAGTCTGCACTTATTTCTATGCATGTGTTCATGTAAATCCACCATCCCTATTTTTTGGCTTCTTGTATTTCATCACCATTAATAAAATCTCGAGAAACAAGTTTTATTACATGTTCAATGTAACTATGTTTTGTATATATTATGATAATGAAGCAATTTCCTCTTAATGTATGACCAATTCTTATCATTTTTTCATTTGTTTAATGATATGCAAAGGGTACCTCCATGGATTTAAATGTATGTAAATGTTTACTATTTTATGCATGATTTAATGATTTGATACAAATTTTAGAACTATGGAATTCTTAATTGCTCAACATGTTGTTCTTTCCATAAATGACGAGATTCACCTTAAATCTCACTCACTTGTTTATCATGTATTTCTTCTAAATCCATCACTCACCACCCTTAAAATATAATTTTCCAAAGCACTCATGGACATGTTCCCTTTGTGGTTGAATGTTTTGATATCTGGTCTGGGATTGTTTGAGGGCCAAGAGTTCTATAAGAGAGAGAGAAACACTTACCCCACTTTTCTGCAAGATTTGTGTTGTTACAAATGGGGATTTAAGGCTCGTTCTAAGTCTTATCTCCTGGAATGCCTCAACATTATTTCATTGACAACCTGGAACATCTCGAGGCAACACAATAGGTATGTGATTTACAAGCGAATTAAAAATGGCTCATATTATGGATACATGAATGACGAGGATCATATCTTGTAGAAATTTAAGCATCCCGCGAAGGAGGAGATGCAATGTAGAGAATTGAAAAAGTTGCAAAGGATCGAGTCCATACAGTAAATTATGAGAGGAACTGAAGAGTGGCCTCTGTTTTTTTCCTTTGTAAAGAAAAACCTCCACAAAATTTAACTGTGGGGGTTTTCATATGTAATTTGTGAGTTAAAATGTTTTTCTTTTGGATATGGTTATTGCGCTCATCATCTCTGTTTTATTTGACTCGCATAAAATTGTTTTTAGGCACACACACACACACACACACACACACACACACACATATATATAAGACAAAAACATATATAACAAATTTGTATTTATTAAAAAAAGAAATAAATTTTTGTTTGCAAAAAAAAGGTGAAAAAGTAATCGGTGTTGTTACTAAATATAATGAGCACCAATACCATTGCTCTATGTCATACATATGACACTCACCACCAGTGTCTTAAATTTATGCATCGATGCATCATTTTCAGTAAAGCACCATTATATATAGTAGTGTGTTGTGTTATATAACACATTGGTTACGGTTTGTCATAGAAAACACATTGCTAGATGCCACTTTAGATATGATTTGTTTTAACACGATGTGGTTAGTTATACATAATGCACTTGTTTAGAATAATTTTTAACTGTTAAAATAAGTGATGAACTTTGTTAAATTAAAAACACCAATACTTTATGTTCCTTGGAGCACTAGATGCTTTTTAACGGTGGAGCACCACATGATTTTTAACAGTGGAGCACCAAATGTTTTTTAACGGTGGAGAAAAAGTTTTTTTTTAATGGTCTGTTGTCTTTTATGACACACCGGTAATAGGTACATTTTAAAATATGCACCTCTATGATAGTTTTTAAATAATTGTCCTGGTGCAACTCCATTAACAACACGGGTACGTTGTGGTAAATTCAGCACAATGATGCTCAATTTTTATCTTTGTCTTCTTTGTTACTGATGTGTTTGTCTTATAATTCTCTGGTAATGAGGAGTCCCATAAAACAAATCACTATGGTAAATTATTATGGATTTTACTCGTTGTCTTGCAGTACAAAGCACTGATGCATTGTAGGTATTTGACGCAGCCCCGAGCAAAAATTTTCTAACAAAAAACCAAGTAGTGTATTTGTTTAATAGAATGCACCGGTGTGTTTATATTAATTGGTGCATCATTAAGGATCTTAGTGGTGCTTACCACAATATGGATTGCGCTGATGATTTGTGAAAATTATGCATGGTCTTGTGATTTTTACAACACTGATGCATTTGTTGGACCTATGGAATTGTTAAGTTATGTTTTTTTTATAACAACTTAAGAGGTGTGATGTGTTACTGCTAATGCATCGATGCTACCATGATATCGGAGCATCGTTTTTCTATTTAGCAGTGCTTTGTGAAGCATAGAGCACCAGTCACAGGGTTTCCAATCAGACACCCCACTTTTCCAAGTCAGTCAATATTTGTCCTAGTGTGGTCCTATAAACAACACAAGTGCATTTGGTTAAAACGATTGCAATGATACGTTAACGTTTATGGAACACACGCTTAGTAGTGCGCTTAACTAAATCAAATGTTCTGGTGTGTGGAGAAACTAAGTATGCGCCAGCTGCAGGGATTCAAAAAGGATGCATTTCTTTTATTTTTAAATTTATGGAAGTATTATTCCTTGAACGACCCCGATGTGTATGTTTATATTATATTATTTGGCGGTGGTGAATACTATAAATTTAACACAGGATGAACTACCTCAAGGTGAGCCGAAGAATTTAAGCGTACTACGTAAAATTAGATTTAATAAAGGTTGAAAAAAAAAATCTGTTTTTCAAGCTAAATTCAAATTTTAATTAGATGAAAAGGAAAAGAGGAAGGTAATAAACAATTTATGTGCAGCCTTACAAAGGAGGTATGGTTTCACTATTGAGAGGTAATTAAAATTCATGGTAATTTCCAAAATTTGGAAATGTGTAAAATCTACCAATGGAGTTATCTAAGTCATTGTACAACATCGGAAACAATGCATATTTGGAAGGAGGGCGAGCATCCATGCTTTCATAATTTCATAATTTGGAAGGAGGGCGAGCATCCATGCTTTCATAATTTCATAATTTGGAAGGAGGGAGAGCATGGGATGAAGTGTAACAATGAAAATCAGTTTCATAATTTTTCTATTTACCCTACCAATACTGATGCACATCGGCGTGTATTGTTCAATGACAGTGGTGCACTTTGATCATTGTTTTTTATTTTTATTATAACATATGAAAATCCTTTTGAACATTCAAAAAACAATGTGTTATTCTATATGTGTGAACCGTTGTGTAGGTACCATAAAGGTGCACAAATAAAAAAATCCACAAAAACCTCTAGCCACCAATCTTCGCTAACAACCTCCCCTATAACCAGTGATGGTGTGTTTGAACATTTAAGGCCCAGTGCTTTATGTTTTAGGTGTGCGCCAGTAGGTATGTACCTTAAAGGCGCACTCGTAGAAAAACCTTTGCAAAAATATTTGGTCGCCCACCTCCGCTATCACCACTGACAATACATTTGAACATTTAAGCACCTGTGCATTATGTTTTAGGTGTGCACTTCTGCAAATGTGCCTTAAAGGTGCATCAGTAAAAAACCTCCACAAATACCTCTGATTTCCCACCTCCGTTGACAACCAAGCCACTAAAAACAAAGAAGGGATAATTTTTTTGTGAAGGTTCCTTAAAAACCTCTGCAAAAAGGTGCTCTCCTTTTAGAGTTGGTCTCTTGGAGTAAAATGATGGAAGGTTGTTCTATTCTTGTTAGATCCCTTAGAGCTACTTCTTTATTTATGCTACCCATAAATTTGTAGTTCTAGTATATGATGATCAATATATAGAAGAGAGAATTTGACATGGGGGATTCACCTTATTGATCAATATCTTATCATGTTCATTCATAAAATGGGTTTTTTTATTATGAAAGATAAAGTCAATATATTATAGGTATTGGGGGGGTGCAAGATATCGAGGGGTTTATAGGTATTGGGGGGGTGCAAGATATCGAGGGGTTTATAGGTATTGGGGGGGTGCAAGATATTGATGGGTTTATAGGTATTGGGGGTATAAAATGGGGTGTATAGTAAAAATAGGGGGTTTTCTTGTTGGAAAAATGTATTGGAAAGAGGGTTCAATAAAAATATATTGAGATTTACTTATCAATATCTAATGAAATTAGGGGTATTATTTAATATCTCATGAATGCACATGTTATGTCACAAGTTCACTCAGTGAAGACCCCATGGATTTTGACTACCACCTTTTGGTTTTGCACAGGATGTAGGTGTTTTGACATGTCTTGTTCCGACAAATAGAGATTTTTCTATGGTTGTTTGTGTCCCCATCATCTTGTCTCCTATTGGTTTCATCCTCCCTTTTCTCCTTTAATGCCTTCTAACTTGCTTTCATAGAGATCTTTTCTTTTGGGTTTTCTTCTTCTTTCAACTCTTCCTCTGATCCAGGTGGATATCGGTGGCCACCCACCTTTTCTAGCTGGATCAAAACAACTTTCTAGCAATTTTGATAATTTACTATTTTTAGCAGTTTTCGGGTCCTGAACTTCTGGAGCTGTTTTGAGGCCCTAAACGACATTTTTGGGGGTATGGCAGTCGCAAAATTTCATGATGAAATTTTGTGCCACTTTTGTATTCCTCGGATAGATCTTTCCAATGGGATATCTACGCCTAAAATGAATATCGTATGCAAAAGTTACGACCCTGGGAAGTTGATGTACTGACTTACACAAATGGGGCCCACATGACTTTTGGCGCTTCATCTCCTAGGGTTAGGTTTTTGGATGTTTAGGGTTTTTGAAACTCCTGTTTATTGTAAAAAGGCCTTGAGATCCTCATTGTAATCATCTTCTTGCGAATGAGAGCAACCGTCACATCTCTTCTCAGAGATAAGCCACCACCATTCCAACAAGCTTGTTTTCCGCTGCATTTTACAGTTTCATCTTATTTCCTTATTGAATAGAAAACGAATTTTATGGTATCTCTGTTATTCTGTGTTAAGAATCTGGTAATAATCTGTACTCACTTCGTTTTGGTCATAAAATCCGGACCAGTCGTATCAGAGAGGTCTGCTCCTTGTCGTCTTAATGCATGTCCCCAACGAGGTCGGAGTACAAAGATTTGGGTTTAGAGCTTGTTTCTCGTGAGGACAAAATCTCTCGCACACCCAAGAGACCTCTCATGGAAGGAGAAAATAAATATGACGGGATAGGAGATCATTTCAGATTGTTGATTGAGGAATCCCTCATGAAACAGAGGAACAAGATGATGGATAATTTCGTGCAAATCCTTCGGCGGCTACCAACAGGTGACTCATCTTCTTCGAGCGGAGGCACCGCCCCCTTCAAGGTACAAATAAACTTCGATATTCCTATATTTGAAGGTCAGATAGACGCAGATGCTGTAGACAAGTGGTTGAATCTACTATAAGGGTATTTTTCTGTCCATAACTTTTCGAATAGAGAAAATATTACTTTTGCGCTCCTCAAAGCTCTTCCCCATGTCAAAGATTGGTGGGAAACTTTTTGTGAGCAAAAGGAAACAGAGGAACCCTCATTATTTACAGTCACGGCCACCTGGGAATCCTTCAGGGATGTTATTAAGGAACAATACTACCCTATTGGAAGTTATGACGACCTATATACCAAATGGACCACACTATGGTAAGAAAGAGACCAAACAGTCCCAGATTTCACAAATATCTTCCATACCTTGTGCACCAAGATGGGTATCAAAGATTCAGAGCAACATATGGTGCTCAAGTATCGTGGTGCTCTACATAGATACATCCATATCGAAATGGAATTTCTGGACATCTCATCCTTGGGCGTGGCCTATCGATATGCCATCAAAATTGAGAAGAAGATCAAACAAAATACGCGACAATTTGGACCGGGAAACCCCTCACAACAAAAGCTAGGAAAGGGCGGCCCCAACCCACATAACAAAGGAAAAATCAAAGATGGTCAGTATCAAGACAACCAGTCCAATCCACAAGCAAAGAAGGACACTGGAAAGACAAAGAAAGATACCAAGAAGTGGTGTGACTTCCATAAGAGCCCTTGGCATAACACTGTTGATTGTCGCTCAAAGCAGTCGTTGGTGGCCAAAGTGAAACCCTCTTAATCAAATGCAGGTTCTGACTCTGAGTCAGAACCAGAAAGGGGAAGAAAGATCATTGATGAAGAACCCAGTACCACTGTTGCTACCACCAAGCTCCAGCATGGTGAACCAGATGAGCCAGAAGAAGGAGAGAACCTCTTCCATTCACAGATGTGGGTAAAAGGCACCCCGTTGCACTTCATCGTTGATAGTGGTAGCCAGAAGAACCTCATCTCAGCAGAGGTCTTCAAGGGGTTGGCCCTGCCGACAACGTTGCACCCACAACCCTACAACATTAGATGGCTCCGCCAAGGAAGCGATCTCTGCGTCAACCAATAGTGCCAACTGTCGTACGACATCAAGCCCTTCAAAGATGAGGTATTGTGTCATGTTTCTCCTCTCGAAGTTTGTGATGTTCTTTTGGACCAACCTTATTTATTGAAATGTCATGCTGTATATGAGTCTAGGCCTCATAGTGTTATTATTACTTTGAACAGAAAATTGTACAGGATACCTGAGGCTGTCCCACCTAGTGTTATTTCCTTGATCACTACTAAGCAATGCAGGAAGGTCATCTCTCAGACGGGGAAGTTTGTCTTCTTCGTGAATCTCTCTAAGAATGAGAGAAAGATCACAACCACATATAGGGTCTCTACAACCAACCTCTCCACACAGCAGAAGCAAGTAGATAAGGTCATGGAAGAATACTCAGATATCTTCTCCTCACCTACCGGGGTAGCTTTGCACTGCCAGGTCAAGCACCCCATTGGTCTGACCCCCGACGCACCTTTGCCCAATGGACCAGTCTATCACTGCTCTCTGTTAGAGAATGAGGAGATCAAGCGACAGATACAAGAATTTCTCCACAAGGGGCACATCCATCCCATATCATCACCTTGCGAGAGCCCAATCGTGCTGGTACAGAACAAAGATAGAACCTGGCGAATTTGCATTGATTATCGAGCTTTGAATAAAATCATAGTCAGAAATCTATACCCGATTCCCCGAATCGACGACCTCCTTGATCAACTCATGGGGGGAAAATACTTCAGTAAGATTGATCTAAAGTCTGTCTACCATAAGGTCCTGATAGAACAGATAGATGTATGGAAGACTGCCTTCAAGTCAAAGGAAGGCCTTTTTGAATGGTCGGTCATGCCCTTTGGTCTGACAAATGCTCCAGCCACTTTCATGAGGATGATGGATGATATTCTGCGACCATTCACCAATAATTTTGTAGTGGTGTATCTGGATGACATTCTCATTTACAACAAGACTTGGGACGAACACTTGCAACATAGTCAACAGGTTATGCACACCATGTAGCAGCACAAGCTATACGCCAACTTGGAAAAATGCTCCTTCGGCATGGACAAGGTCCATTACCTAGGTTACATCATTGATCAACATGGCATACATGTGGATCCATCCAAGATCCAAGTCATCCGCGACTGGCCAGCCCCAACCACACTCACTAAGCTTCAGAGCTTCTTGGGCCTTGCCAATTTCTATCGCAAGTTTGTGTTGGGCTTCTCCCATATTGTATGGGCCCTCAGCCAAATAACCAGGGGTGGTGGTAAGGAGAAATTTGCGTGGGGCCGGCCCCAACAACAAGAATTCGATGATTTGAAGTAGCGATTGTGATCATCCCCAGTAAATTCAATACCAGACCTACAACAACCCTTTGAGATTGAGACTGATGTGTCAGACTATGCTGTGGGTGTTGTTCTCATGCAACACGGCCACCCCATGGCCTATCATAGTGAGACAATATCAGATGTTGTTTGTAAGTACCCTACGACAAAGAAATGTACTCCATTGTGAAAGACTACCACCAATGGAGACATTACATTCTTGGGAGGGAGACAGTCATTCACACTGATCATAAGTCACTGTAGTTCATGTAGACACAAGGAAAATTACAGAATGATCGCCATCAAAAGTGGTCCACATACTTGCAGCAATTCCACCTCAACATCAAGTATAAAACAGGAAGCACCGACCACATCGTTGATTGCCTCAGTAGACCACCAGTCACGGCACTCACCACAGTGCTAGAATCTTGCGGCCATGAGACCTTTGGATGGCCCCAACTCTATGCGACAGACTCAGACTTCGCCACCACCTACCAAATGTTGGGTGCAAAGGCAGTTGTCAATAATTTCCATCTTCAGGATAGGTTGTTGTGTCGTTTGGGCCATATATGTGTTCCATCAAGCGAGCGTGCGAAGATGATCTGGGAAACCCACTACAGTTGGGTGGCAAGACACTTCGACATCGAAAAGATAGCGATGATGCTACAAAAACATTTCTACTGGTCGAAACTTCAACAGGAGGTCAGCAAGTATATCAGGTCTTGCACCTCTTGCGTTATTGCCAAACCAACCACTAAGAAACAGGGCCTATACACTCCTCTTCCTACTCCTGACAGGCCATGGGAATCCATCTCAATGGACTACATGTCGGGCCTCACGTCCACCAAGCGGGGAAATGACTGTTTTTTTGCGGTTGTTGATCGCTTTTCTAAGATGGCGATTCTGGTTGCCTGCAAGAAGAGCATCATAGCAAAAGACACTACCAAGCTCTTCTTTGAATGAGTCTGGGTACATTTTGGAATCCCACAAACCATTGTATCAAATCAGGACAGTCGATTTCTTAGCACATTCTGGTCGAGCCTCTGGTCATTGTTGGACACCAAGCTCACCAAATCCATAGCCTTCCACCCCCAGACTAATGGCCAAACCGAGGTCGTAAATTGAATGATCGTGCATATCCTGCACATGTATAATTCCAAGAACCCTCGCACATGGGATGAGAGTCTTCCCTATGTCCAACATAGCTACAACCGAGCCTTGCATAGCTCAACCGACCACAACCCCTTTCAGGTGGGGTTGGGATTCCAACCATTGGGTCCCATAGATGTTGCACTTCCCCTTGCGGTCACCTCGACCGACTCCTCTCCTGCTCCAACTGAGGCTGACAAAGCCACCCAGTTCATTGAGAGGATCCAACACATTCGCCAATAGGTTTAGGATATCCTAGAGAAGTCTAATGACAGGTACAAGTAGGACAATGATCAACATCGGGTGCCACATAAATTTCAGGTGGGCAAAAAAGTTTGGTTGCACTTGCAGAAAGAACGCCTTGCAGGACCCCATAGGAAGCTTTTCCCACTCCGTTATGGGTTTTACACCATCACTAAGGATGTGGGGAATACTTCTTTTGAGCTCAACATTCCTCCTTTCCTTGGCATGCACCCAGTGTTCAATGTGGACCTCCTTCGGCCTTATTTCCCACCATTATTTGACACCTCAGACGTAGTAGAACAACTTACACCAACAGAGATCAACCCCAACTGCATACAACAGGCATCCAATGATCAGATTGTGGACACAAAAATCAAGGGCACTCGACAACAAAGAATCCAAATTTATCGAGTCGTCAAAGTAGGGAAACTCTTGCACCAAGGCAAGTGGCTCACCCGCGGCCAAATTCAACAGAAATTTCCTCATCTGATGGGGGAACTCAACGCAATGGAGACCATTTCTTCCTAAGGAGGGAGGATTGATCCAGGTGGATATCAGTGGCCACCCACCTTTTCCAGCCGGATCAAAACAACTTTCTAACAATTTTGATAATTTACTATTTTTAGCAGTTTTCGGGTCCTGAACTTCGAGAGCCATTTTGAGGCCCTAAACGACGTGTTTTGGGGTATGTTGCAAATTTTCATCATGAAATTTTGTGCAACTTTTGTAGTCCTCGGATAGATCTTTCCAATGGGCTATCATACGCCTAAAACGAAGATCGTATGCAAAATTTACGACCACGGGAAATTGATGTACTGACTTACCCAAACAGGGCCCACATGACTTTTGACGCTTCATCTCCTAGGGTTAGGTTTTTGGATGTTTAGGGTTTTTGAAACTCATGTTTATTATAAAAAGGCCTTGAAAGCCTCATTGTAATCATCTTCTTACGGATGAGAGGGGTCGTGACATCTCTTCTCAGAGATAAGACGCCACTATTCCAGAAAGCTTGTTTTCCGTTGCGTTTTACAGTTTCAGCTTATTTCCTTATTGAATAGAAAACCAATTTTACTATATCTCTATTATTCTATGTTAATAATCTAGTAATAATCTGTACTCATTTTGTTCTGCTCATAAAATCTGGACCATCCTCAATTAACATTTGTGCTTTGTTCCTTGTGTTGATGTCACATGAAAGAAGTTGTTGCTAAATAATATTATGAATCTCTTCTAATTTGTTTGAAACCTTGTCTTTATCTTCTAAAGGGAGAAACTATGCTATTTAAACCAGAGGTAGTTCCATTGTTGTTGTGACTGCTCCAAGAGGTGTTAGAAAGGGATTTAAAATTGTTTTTATAGAGAGGATTCACTTCTCTTGAGATATAATTTCATATATGTTTTGGTGCAATAGAGTGTTTCCACCTCTTGCCCGATTCGACGATTTTGGACGAAAATTTAAAAGCAGGGTTAGGGGTTTACATTTAACTAAAGGTTGAGACCAAGGTTTCTTAGATATAGACAAATATGAAGGTCCTACAACTAAGGATTGATGTTTAGCATGCAATTTGATATTTGATCCCATTTTCCTCTTGACTATTTTCCACTGCTCCTCTTTGTCAAGTAAAGGCTGGGATACCTAGATATTCTTCTTCCAATCGTTGGCGTAGTGCCCATATTCGTGGAAATATTTGGATTTAAAGGGGGTTTTATCATATTTTAATGGTTGTTCATGATACCAATTATCAAGGGTTAGAAGGATAACTTCCAGAAGGACTTTTTCTAGATCTACCTTTACACAAATTCAAGCACATGCGAACATTGCTTCTTTTGGCTCTGCCTCATCAACGAAGTGCTCAAGAGGATTCCCAATACTTCTAAGAGTATCATCACCCTTGCGATGGAGAGGAAAATGAGTAAGGAACACACATATTGTCACTTCCGACGGAACATCATGCTTAGGATTAAAGTATAGTGTCTAGTGATTTAGATACATACCCGGTGAATCGAATAAGTAAGGTCAATTTTTGAATATTAAGTCCATGTCTTCCTTAGTTTCAAACAAGAAGGCATAATATCCCTTTCCACAAAAATATTGTGTCATCTTCCCTCTTATCAAAACTTACGAGTTCTTTTGCAAACAAATTTCTCAGGAAGGACAAATTCCTATAAATTGTCGAATGATACCTCTTTCCAACATGACTAAAGCCAAGACCAAAGCCATATACCTTAAGGTATGATAAAACAACTTAACGTTTGGAATATATTTTTCTTTATTGATGAATTGGATTGGTTGCGAATTTACTTATTTATCTATTGAAGAAACCATGGCCCAAAAATCCATTTCCTAAAGGTTCGGGTGGGGAGCCCCCTTTAGAGGGGGCATCCATCTTTGAGCTCAAAACCTAGATTCAAAAGCCTCCACTAAAGGGTTCTCGTAGTAATATTAGCAAAATCTGAAATTGCCACTAAACGTTTTATAATAAACATTTTAAGAATCAAACTTATAAACATTATTGTGTGACATATAATATTTGAAATTTTATAGTAAATTAATATAATATTTATTATAATAAATTAATATAGTAAATTAAATATAATATTTCAAATTTTATAGAAAATATTTTATTAAATCAATTATATATATTTTTATGTTATATAAATGAAAATATTTAAAACACTTAAAATATTTTAAAATATATATTATAATAACTAATAAGTATATCGGAAATGGGCATATTTAATAGGTTTTTAGTGTTTAATAAAAAAATTTATGGACAATTTTTAATATAGTTAAAATATTCTTGGTCTTCACAATAAATGAATGACTATGATTTCAAGCATATGTTTATGTGTTTATTTTACATTTACTTAATCATATTTAAAAATTATTCTGCACTATGGCTTTGCTTTGTTCCGACTTATAAATTAGGTTTCTCTCTGCCCATCGGTTTATTATTCTTCCCTTCATCGGTCCTGGCGTGTTTGGTAAATGGCTGAACATGCATCATCTCATCTCAACTGTGTTTTTAAGTTTTTACAGGAGGCAAATCGAACTCTAAATGAGCAGGTGAGCACCCGCGGTGTAACGCAGGAGGACTAGGTGTTAGTCTTTCTGTTGACAGAATATAGGGAGGACACGCGCTCACATGCAGAGACTCTTCTTTTCTGGCGTATGTGCTCTCATAACTAAATTACATCCTTGCCTAGGTCGCTATTCACAATATATATTATTCGTTATCATTTTCATAACTGAAGTATATTTTAATTTTTTTTCCACTTTTTTATGATTCATGGGTGGCAAATTCTTATGATTTATTGATGGCAAATTGGGTAAACATATAAGGAAATGCGGTGAATTTGATGGGGAAATTGATTGAAACCTAACAATCTCAATAATAAAATTAGTTCATATAATTGGTTGAAACTTAACCAAACATCTTGTATTATAATCACAACACTCAAACTACCCCGGGACTAAATTATATCCTTATCTGAATCTTATCTATTCTTATCTAAATCTATTTGAATCTTATCTATCCTTATCTAAATCACTGTATTCCTAATATATTATCTTTAATCTAGCACCATTATCTATAGTTGTGTGTTGTGTTATATAGCGCACTTACGGTTTGTCATACAAAACACATTGCTAGATGCCACTTTAGATATGAATTGTTTAAACACCATGTGGTTGGTTCTACAAAATGCACCCCTTTATCAGAATTTATAGGGTTTAAACTAAGCGGTTATATGGAAAACACAGATACTTTATGTTCCTTAGAGCACTAGATGCTTTTTAACGGTGGAGCACGAGGTGTATTTTAATGATTTGTTGTCTTTTATGACGCATCGATAACATGTACATTTTAAAACATGATATTTTTTAAATATTTGTCACGGTGCAACCCCATTAACACCATTGGTACATTGTGGTAAATTAAGAGCACCAATGCTCCATTTTTAGCTTTCTCTACTTTGTTACTAATGTGTTTGTCTTATAACTCACTAGTAATGAGGAGTCCCATAAAACAAATCACTATGGTAAATTAGTACGGATTTGCAAAAAAATCTAACAAAAAATTTAGTGCATTTGATTAATAGAATGCACCGAAGCATTTATCTTAATTGGTGGATTGTTAAGTTACCACAAGAAACATTGCACTCATGATTTGTAAGTATTCCACATTTAAATTTTTTTATCACAACTTAAGGGATGCGACGTGTCACTGCTAATGCATCGGTGTGTGATATTGGAGCATCAATGTTTTATGAATCATAGAGCACTAGTCACGGGGTGTAGTCCTATAAACAACATATGTGCAATTGGTTAAAATGATTACACTGCTACGTTAAAGTTTATGGAACACAAGCTTAGTGGTGTGCTTAACTAAATTGAATGTTATGGTGTGTGGAGAAAATAAGTACATGTCTAAGGGCTTCAAAAAGGATGCACTGCTTTTGTTTTTAAATTTATGGTAGTGTTATTACTTGAATGAGAGGTGGTGATTAATATAAATTTAACACAGGACACACTTCTTTTAGGTGAGCCAAACTATTCAGGTACACTACGTAAAATTGGAGAAGTAAAGTTGAGAAAGCATGGGATGAAGTGTAACAACGAAAATCAGTTTCATAAATGTTTTTATTTACCCTTCCACCGTGAGCATGACAATACCAATGCACACCGAGGTGTATTGTTCAACAACATTGGTGTGCTTTGGTCAATGTTTTTTTTTTTATTATAACATATGACAATCCTTTTGAACATTTAAACAACAATGCATTATTGTATATGTGCACACAGTTGTGTAGGTACCATAAAGGTGCACCAATAAAAAACTCAACAAAAACCTCTAGCCACCCGCCTCCACTAACAACCTCCCTTATAACCAATGATGGTGTGTTTGAACATTTAAGCACTGTTGTTTTATCTTTTAGGTGCACACCAGAGGGTATGTACCTTAAAGGTGTAGTAGTAAAAAAAACTCCACAAAAACCTTATGTTGCCCACCTCCGATATGATGAATGATAGTACTGTTGGACACACCAGCCACATTAAAGGGGGGCATGAGTAAGTGTCTGGAATTTTACAACTTTTCTCACTTCAAGTTATCAATTATTTCAAAACATAATTTTACACATCATCATTGTAAGATTGTCTGTAGCCATTTATCAATGACATCCATCAATAATTAAGAGCAATCAATTCATAAGCACAATGAACACAAGAGACACCATATGTTTGTATAAGATTTTGTATTATTTTATATATGTAACTACAATCATGGAGGTTTTATCAGCACCAACTGAAGTAAAGAGCACCAACTCTAAGGAGAGAATCAACTCTCAAGCAAGACTCATCTTACCAATAGAATGCAATATATCCAATTAGAATTGATGTAGTAGTACAACCAACCCAAATACGATTCATTCAATTATTGTATCTTCTCCAACTCATGATCAGAGGTTTACAATAATTTCTCATCACCAAACTTCATCTTCCCTTGAATTTATCCCTTCTTCACTTCATCTTCTCTCTGAAATTCGTACCTTCTTGTGCCAAAGGATCACCATACCAGAAATCACCGACCTCAAGTGCAGATCCACTTATTCACCCACCACCACACGTGTCAAATGAACCAAGCATAGTTGTATTTATACTCTTTCATGCTCAACTCTAGTTCAATTTTAGGACCAACGTTTTGCCACAAGTTACAACTAACTTGCCCACTTACAACAAATTTGGGACTAATGCATAACCACCATTGACCATCATTCTGGGTCTTCAACTTTAAACCTGGCATACCACCTATCACCAAAAAGAGAATGATGAGTTCTAACCTTCATATGCTTTCAACAACCATTTGACCTATTTTTAATTAATCGATCACATATATGGATTGATTAATTTTGCCTCTCCAAATGTTGTAGAAATCGATTTTTGTAGAGGCGCTTCCTTCAAACCATTTACATGTGACCATCCACGCAAAACCACTAGATTATTAATTTAAGAGATGTTGTTGTGCCTCATGGCATATGTATTTGTAACCCATGACCTGGGCTGGAACCTAGTCCTCTAGACTTTGGCCTTCAGGCAATTTCTCTCTCATTCAATCTTCCGTAGTTTCAACTTCCCAAAGTGGCTACCTCTCACAAGGGTTGATCCGATGGTTGGCGTGATTCTCAGAACCAAAATAATGGTCTAGGTTCAATCCTTACTTATCCTTCCACTACTTAATCCAATGAATATGACTTAATCAAAGGTTCAAATGGATGACCATTATTTATTTCGAAACTTCGAGACTGCGAGGATTCAAAGGTCCAGGAAATTGTTCCTCCAATTTCCACTAGAGTTGGTTAGCGTCGAAGTGGTCAACATGGAAGTGCTTACGCTATATTTCCACTATGTTTTGATCTAACAGTCATGTAAGAACCCAAAATATCTTTGATCAACGACCCACATTAACTTCAGTCTTCGGAGCTTTGGGCAGTTGCTAGTGGTAGAAAATGGTTTCCCCTGAAAGACATACTCCAGGAGTGACGTATCTTTCTGACTTTTGTTATCACATATAGATGTCAAAAAGTCACAGGATGACCAAGTCTGTGGTCTGCGTAGATATCAGCATTAAGCAAAAAGTGAATCATTAAGAGCAATCCATTTCGAGCTTGAATCACCAATAAGCAAGTTTGATTTTTAAAGGTGGAGATCCCATAAGTAGTTCGGATCAACAACTCTCGGGTGGTTAGGATTTCAAAGTTGTGTAAGGACTAATGACTAGGAAGAGGAGTTGAAGTCCCAAAGTAAATCTGATCCATTAAAGGCTGAGGACACGTGTTGATAGATCTCTCACTTCAGAAAATTGACACTTCAGAGGATTGTGCGAGAAAGTAGAAGCAAACTCTCGAAGCCCAAACTCCCTTAGTAAATCTCAGCTGTCCAAATCTAGAGGACACATGGAGGTAGTTCCCTCACTTGGGAGATACAACACTCCAGAGGATTGTGGGAGTTATTCATTGAAAAGTATCGAAGAGTTGAAGCCCGAAATCCCAAAATAATTGTGGACCTTTAATTTCAAACCAACAAGGACCGTTGATCTTGGAAGCAGTATCACCAGGAGCCCCGAAGTACTAAAGGTCCTGAAGTAAATCTCGATCGTCCAAATCAATAGGTCACGCGTCACCAGATCTCTCTCTTCGAGAATTCAATGCTTTAGAGGATTGTAAGAGTTGTGCATTGAAAATCCCTGAAGAGTCAAAGCCTGAACTCCCAAAATAAATCGAAGTCGTCCAAAACAAGAGGCCACGCGTCACAAGATGCCTCACTTCAGGAATTCGTCACTTCAGAGAATTGCGCGAGAAAGGAGAAAGAGGCCCAAAGCATGAAATCCCGAATTAAATCTCGGCCGCCCAAAACAGGAGGACATGCAACGCCAGATCTCATACTTCGAGAATTTGACACTTCAGATAATTGTAAGAGGTATGCATTGAAAAGGCCTGAAGCCCGAACTCCTGAAGTAATTGTGAGTTGTTGATATTTGCAGCAGGAAGCATGGTCCATCCAAGAGTGG
>ML801455.1:182398-202564 GCA_009831015.1 Picea engelmannii | reverse complement strand
GTTTTGGCTTCTTCAAAATTCTCATCTAAGGTTGGTTTGGTAGCCCTTTTCACAAACATGGAAATAGAAGCTGGAAGAGCATTAGCATATACTTCGATTTGCAATTCCTGAGTATGTTTAGCTTTGGGTTGGAATTTGTTTAATATAGTGGTATATATTTGATTTAATTCTTTAACCTTCTCCTTTGAACTCATGGTGGCGATGAACAACTCAGCCATCAAAGCTCCTGTAGTGGTTTCTTCTACAAATTTATCCAAAAAATCCTTTTGAAACTTCATCCAACTAGTTATCTATCCTATAGGCAAGTTAAAATACCATGTGGTGGTTGAGTTCTAAAAAGTGTAGGGGAAAATCCTACATACTACATCTTCATGTTGGACATTCATCAATCTGATAGCCAGTATGAATTTTTTGATATGGTCTTCAAGAAATCCTAAGGTTTCAAGGTCAAATTTAGGGAGTAACTTCTTTGGATGTTGGGGAAGGTTATGTACTGTCCAGGGATGGCCAAAGAATATCTAGAAAACTAAGTTTGATTATTTTGAGGTTGATTTCCCCTTTCTTCATTATGGTCATTGTTATATTCCATGTCTTCAGATCTCAAAACTAAGCATTCTGAGTTAAACCCTTCTTCTTCCAAAAAATCGTCGCGTTCGGAGAAGTTGTCGACTGGTGTTTCAGAGATTACATTAAGAGGATGTTCGATTTTGGTGAGGGAGAAATCTATCAGGTCTTCTATTGTGTGCACAAATACCTGGTCGGGGGACCCGACCCTTGGTCTGCTTATTTGTTTTCTTCTAGGAAGTAACGATACTAAGGGTAATGCATCGATATGTTGGGTGTAAGCTCTTGTGATTCTTATGAATTGGTTCAATTCCTCATGAGGAAGAGTGTATGGTATATCAAGGAACAAATATTCTTCCTTGTGCTGGGGTGATTTACTCATTTCAAGAGTACTCAGTGTGTGTGGGTTGTCTTGGGAATGACCAACCATGCATGTGGGTTGTTTTGAATCTACACGTTGTCTGAAATATTATGTTAAATATATTGTCAGCCATTCATTCCCAACCCTTCTTCTAGCGCCAATTATGTTGAGGGGTCCTAAATCCCTTTAACTCAAAAACATGAACCAATCCCGCCACCAAGGCCCAATTAGACTTTGTAGTGTTTAATGGTGGAATGGTTCTCCAGATCTTGCGATCTGGCCAAATAATCGACGGACTTTACGTTTTCTAGTGAAATATTCTTCTTAAGTTTGGACATTCTCTTTTGTATTTTATCTTATAGGTGGGACCAATACAAGATAAAATCCGATATAAACCAACTGGGTAACAAGGTGGGAAAACTTAACTACTGGAACAGGCTGAGCTTGGGATAACCCTTTCACTCCAGCATGCAGACAATAATTCTCTACCATATGCCTAGTACTAATACATTAACCTGTTGGTGTTCCAATTATTGACTAAGATACAATTTTTCAGAAGAAAACATACATGTAATAAACGATGGCAAGGGAAATAGTTTCCTTAACTCTAATCATCAATCACATATTAACACAACAATTTACTTTTCATCACTAAATAAAAGAACTATAAAAACACTAAATCAGATAACTTATCAATAGATTTAGAAGCTCTTACTCATTACAGCATCCATTCATGAGATGAAATCAGAAATAACTCTTCTTCACATCCAATCATAAACACTTTTGATAAAAACACAAACTTGTCTCTGGTCCTAAACATGAATTCTCAATTAAGGAAGCTCTAAAATAGTTCTTTACAAATCCAAAAATGAGGGTCGTTGCAAAAACCATCGACCTTTTGCTAACATGTCGATCCTCCTTTTTATAACATACTATTAACTAAAAATAACTATTAAAGTGTAGCTAAGTAAAACAAAAACTTGCCACATGGTGCTTTCTTCTATCAGTCTTCAAAGAGTCATCAAATGATCTCACTTGAGTGGATGACTCTTCTTGTACTTTGACCATTTGATGAAGAGATCATCACATATGTTAGCATACGGGAATATATGTTGTTCCATTGGGGCTGAAAGGATCTCTCTTATCTCTACTGCTCGTGCCAGATACTTGACTATTATGGCACTTAACTTCTGCACCATGGATCAAACTTTAATCGGGTGCTCCATGAATGGTTGCACCTGTCCTGGCACCATGTCTTCCACCTTTTCTATTTCCATAGCCCATGATGAGTCTTGTTCAGCATGTGATTTGACAATGTCGTGCAAGTCGACAAAGTCATCGGGTGTGTCGAATTTGGGGAGGTCGATGTCTCTCATTTCCCGGTTGATCTTGGTCCATATCCTCTCACACTCAGCCCATTTCTCTTGGATTTCCCGATGAGGTTCCTGAGCCATTATTACCCAATATTCGGTTGATTTCCTTATGCAATCGATGTTGCTTTCCCTTAGCACCTGGATGTCATTCTCTTCAGCGTCTCAACCCTGTTGCACCGCGCTGATATAGTCGATCCTTTTCACAGTTTGGTGTTATTTCTCGTACCACCTCTCCACATCCTTTCACGTTTCCAGTTCCATGAGCGTGTCTTCGTGAAGCTCAGTTATCCTTGGAGTGAATAAGTGTCATTCATCTGTAAATTTTTTGTAGGCCTCCTGGAATTCGCTCCTTTGGAACATCGTGACCTCTATGGTGCCCTGGTAATATTTATCCAAGTGGCACAAATGTTCCCATTCCTTCATAGAAACAACCAGCTCCTCTTCATCCATTTTATCTCTGTCTAGGGTGGCATCTGTGAATGCCATCCCTCCGTTGATAAGTTCAGATGTCTTGGCATGCTCTATGTTGATCATTTTTTCCTCTGTGGTGATGAGGATGGAGCGATCTAGAGTAATCCTCCTCTTCTTGGTGGTTCTCTACATGATATATTTCCTTTTCTGGTCATAGGCTATGACATGTATGTTAGCGACTTCATCCACGGGTTTGGGGATCTGTTGATCTCCCTAGGAGAGCATATTTCCCAGGCTCCCGATGGTGTATATTGTTTCAAGACTGGGTTCTTGAACCTCCTCCATGTGTTTCAAAGGTCCGACCTCTATTTGTTTCTCATCGGTAGGTTGAGTACCAGTTGAATTTGAAGCGTCGGGGGTAGGCTCGGTACTTACTTGATAATCGACTGTTGAGATGTCGATTTCCTACTGTGGAGCTTCTTATTTTTGTTCACCCAGCCCTGGCTTTTCTGTCGGACTGTCCTTTTGAGTTTCTGGTACCTTGAGTAGTTTAGTTTCTAAGACACTTTCTACCTCCTGTTCATTCTATGAAGGGCTCTGAATTTGAGCATCAGGAGCAAGGGAAGATGCCTTCTCGGGCTCCTTTTCCTCTGTGATCTGTATAGGAGTCACCAGGGATACCTATGGACTTTCTTCATGATCATAGATGTTTATCAATTCGTGGAGGGGGTTTGGTTCACTTTTTCTCCCTGATGTTCCTACTATCTCTGGCTGAGCTGAAACATCCCCTAGTGATCTAGACTATGGTGTTGTAATTTCAAGGTTATCTAACCTGACGATTTCATCAATATCTATTAGCTCAAGGCCCCTTGGACCTACTCGGATTTCATCTGGCTTGTTGGCAGGGGCCCCTATCATTCCTATGAGGTCTGAGTCATCTTGTAGCTGATCAATTACTCATTGTGCATGTTCTATCATGATCAATCCCCTTTTCCATGCATCATGTTTCATAGGGAATCCTCTATCTTACATCAGGGCCACCAGGCGAACCTTTGTTTCTTCTATCGCTCTGATTTCTTCTTTCGTTCTAAGGGCCTCTTGAGTTTATTTCTCTATGGTCATCTCCTATTAATCCAAGCTCATCACTCTAAACCTGGTCATTTTGGGGTCGGTCATCCTTGCTACCACCTCATCCCAGTCCTGGGCATTTTTCGTGAAGACTTCATCTTCAAATTTGTCATGGGTGTACGACCAACAGGAAGACACTTGTGAAACATGTTGCAAGACCAAGCCCTTTGAATCATGCTTGCAAAATCGACATGTCTAGAACCTGAAATTGAGCTGGCTCATCCCATCTTGTTTGTCTTGAGTTGTATCGTTAACCAAGTAAAAACCTACATGGAAACCATAGGGAATGAACGCTCACTTCTTGTCCTTGACCAGGGTGGCATTGTAGCCTTGAAAAATGGTTTCATAGCATATTTCACCCACTACAAGTCGTTCTGGGACATGCAATGGTAGGATATGGGGTGCTCCAGTAGCCCCAAACACCCTGATGTATGTGTCACACTCGTCCAAGTACCAGTGACCTACTTTGGAAATAATTTTCTTGGCGGTAGCCGATAGTCTTGTGAATTCCTTCTTAAAGAGAATGAAATAAATTTGTGCAATGAATTCATCGCAGATGAGGGAGTAATACCTTTTATACCTTCTCTCCCATAGCACACTGAAATAGAAATGTACCAGGAGCTCTGCGACATGCCAGCTCAGATTCATGTCGGCGAAGATGTTTCTGGTGCACATGACATCAAGCAAATATGAAGCCATGTAGAAAACTGGTGTCTCTCCTTCCTTCGGCGTCTAATCCTGTTATATACAAATGTTCAATTGTTTAGAAATGATCACTCCCCAGTTGAAACTGCTCTCGTAGATCACCACTGTGTAAGACAAAGGCATCCAAGCCTCTAAAAATATGGAGCAGTCCTTCTCTCCATAGAATCAGCAGATGAGAGCCATCAATTAGATGTATGGCTCCCTTAAGTTGGTCATATGGTACCATCCAGTGCTCTAGTTGGTGTATTTCTTTTCTTCCCTCCACCATGAGGCCATTACCCGGCTAGTGTCGTGGCACTTATAGAACTTCATGATGAAATATTTATTTAGACGCTCCTCGGGGTCTTGAGCTTTGTAATATTTTTGGACCTCTACTGGAAGGAACACCCCAACACACCCACCATTGTCATCATTGATTAAGAATTTATATGTGTCTATGTGGTCGACGAGCCACTTCAGGACTTCAATACAAGTAAAAATAGGGGTTCTTCTCACCACCATATGCAAGTACGACCATCGGATGTTCGGGAACACTTCGTCATAGAGCACTCTTACATTTGGATCACTGTATGGGATATATTTCGAGTATTCCTCCCAGCTGATCTTGCTAAAAAATTCTCCCCAATCTGGGAGTGCCATATTGGACCCTGTGCTTGCCTTTGTATCTCCAAAGGATGGAGACTAGATGAAAACTTTCTTCATCATTGTCTTAATGACAGGTTCTAACCTCAGAGTATATTCTATTTTTTTTTCAGCCCCTGGAGAGGAGCCTTCACCTACCTCTGGTTCCTTTAGCTTCAGTGCCCTTGGTGATTGTCTAGCAGTTGGATTTCTTGGAGGCATTATTCTTGCAATAAAAATAAACCTTCAGAGACTATGTAAAGAACAAAATCAAATAGAAAACATATAATTTACAACCATGTAAAATTTACATACTTTGATGCATACCTATGAATCTCACTAAAACCTGGTTATTTTGATACTCACAGGATCTCTTAAGCCTTTGAATTACTCGTCTTGCTTCTTCGGATGCTCTAAACTTCCTTGGGTGCAGAATGATTTTGTTTACAATGGCTCACGAGAATTTAAACGAGGGAAGAACTCACCATGTCGCATTATCCATTCAATTTGAGTGATGAGTGAAATTCAAACAAATATGACATTGAATATCTACAACTTAAATTCATCGTGGGTTAACGGAAAAGGCACGGGGGTGATGTGGTCTATTGGTGATTTTAAAAATATTTTTTTATTAGTGCACAAGGTAGCAACTAATGCGGGATTTGGTATTGATTAGCCCCTTAAATGCTCAAAATCCAATCGTATCTAGTGCTAAAACGTCTCATCGTGTTTCTCTATCAGTGGGTGGATCGGGGATCGGGGATGTGCCATGAACATTTTCATTGATTTTCTTCTGCAAAAGCTCCAATGCCGATCAATCTAGGGAACCAATAATGACTCAGGTTAAAACTAGACCATACGGTTCTCTAATCTGGTAAATACATGTGGCGTTGAATACCGGTGACGTAATTCATGTTTATTAATCGGAGTCGAGAATTTTCTTAAGTTATTCATTCTAAAACAAACCATTGCTTGTCGATGCCAAAAACATATCCAAGGTCAGCGATCGGTGATAAACCTATCAAGTGATTTCTTCGGATTAGCTTCCTTGAAAAATTCTTGATTTCAAAAATGCATCAAGGATCGGTGATCAAGTGTACTCTTTAGCATGGTCAGAATGTTCGTTGTGATCCTTTTAGGTTTTCCTTGATTCCGATATGTGCGTCGGGTATCGGCTATTGGTGATATCTTTTATTTATTTGTTAACGTATATTCCCCTCTTCGTTTACCAATGTCAAAGGGGAATCGACTATCGAAAATATCCTTATGCAGGACCTTGACGCAAAAAAAAACTTCCTTCTGTCGATGTTGATGGATATCAGCGCTCGATGACTGAGGTTTCCTGAGTGGTTCTTTTCCTCTTTTGAATTCTTTCCGATGTCAAATATGAGCGTGTCGGGTGAAATATTTTGGTTATTGATTCTTTATTCAGGTGTTAAGGCCCTTTAAGTCATGGGGTTTCATAAGTTTCAAACAAACCTGAATAGGTGATGAGAGTCATGATAATAAGAAAAGAAAAAACATTTCTCAAAATGAAGTAGAAACAAACAGTTCAAAGATCAAGTGGTACCCAAAAATTAAAAATTTGACATAGAGTTTTTAGGGTGTGTTGAGTGATCAACAGGCTTCAACTGATCAACTGGAGTAGAGGCTCGAGTAGGCCTAAAGGACTGTAGAGTTTAAAACGAAGGAGAACTCCTTTCTCAAGCGCACAGAGAACGAGAAGAATTCGCCAACATCTAGTCGAAACAGAAATTGGAGAGAGTCCAGGAGAGGCTTGTTGAAGCATGGCCAAAAATAAGGAAGGTAGCACCCCAACTGCTAGAATCCAGTGTTGTAGGAGAAACTAATCATCAAATTGAGCTACTCCAAGGAGGATGGCCATAATTGGCCATTCACGTAGAGCATATGGAAGTACAGTTGTGGCAAAGGAAGAAGGAAGAAAAACAACAACCTCAGAAGTTGCAGGAGTAGATGGAGAAAGTAGTGTTGGAAGGTAACAATGATTGAGGAGCACTACACAAGTGCACAACTGATTGCACAAAGATATTCTAAGAATTCAACGACTGGATGTGAATTATATCAAGGCGCAACCAAACTTTATAAGATGTGCATGCAAGAATCCATTTGTTCAACGAAGAAGTTGCAATCACCATGGACCCACTCAAGAAACAAGAGAAATTTGATCAAATTCAACAAGTGGATAATGAGTTAAATGCTCTGTTTGAGGCGCAATCTGTAGCCAAGAAGGACCTACGAAAAATTTTCCTTGTCGTTCAGACAATGTATATGAAAATCCATCAGGTAGATGCTACAATAGACTCTAAAAGGAACTCTATAGTCACATCTAAAACAAAAGGATGTATCACATATGCGACCCAACATTTTCTATCTGAAGCCTCACACCTTGCCAGGAAGTGGCAGGATAAAATTAGGAGTTTCCAGGATGTCAAGAAGCGGGCCTTATAGTTGGTCCCAAAATTGGGCCCTTTGTTTGAAGAGGAAGAGAAAGAGAAAGCGCAAGCAGAAGATGAAACTAAAGGGGAGAAGGAGGACAAGGGAAAGCAATAGTTACTCCTAGAATCCACTAAAGAGCCAAGTACTTGACTCGAGGGCGAGTCAAGGCTTGTGGTCGAAGGCTATTGGGCCCTTCATTTTTGGGTTTGAAGTTGCACAAGAAGGACTATAGTCCCAATTTTGGTTAGTTGTGCAAGAAATAGAATAAGTTGGACATTG
Source organism: Picea engelmannii (assembly GCA_009831015.1). Lineage (NCBI taxonomy): Eukaryota > Viridiplantae > Streptophyta > Pinopsida > Pinales > Pinaceae > Picea > Picea engelmannii. The sequence goes on along the minus strand of ML801455.1, from coordinate 194,665 downwards.
GAACAAGTAAAGAAACATAAATCAATTGCAGAAAGGGACAATGCAACACCAGCGAGGCAAAACCAATTACAACAGAACAAGAAATTATTCGAGCCCAAAGTTAAAATATCCCACCCAGCCTATATATGAGATGCATACTATTATAAAATGGTTGGGTTGGGTTTTAGCTGTTGTTTTTGGTTGGTTGATATATTTTTTGTTGTTAGTTGGGTTTTGGTTGAGGAAAGGTTCTATAAATGTAATCTGTATACAGTTTTGGGAAAAATGAGTAGATAGAGCTCTGTGACATGAGTCCTGAACCAGAATGTTGTAACAGAGTACTAATTTCTATCTCTGATATTGTATCTGATAAGCTCTAATGATAATAGAGGAAGAAGGACACAAAATTTTGAAACATAATGCGTCATTATGTGTTTATGCTTATGAATTGTATCTTTATAGTACTTATTTATGATTTATAAGATCAATATGATGTTTATGTTTATGTGTATGTGTATGCCAGTTCTCTATAATACATTGTTCCTTTTGTTGGTAGCCTGAGAAGGACTCTGTTCTGATCAATTATGCACCAACAAGTACCACTTTTTCATTTAACGAGCTAGAGGAGGGTAACACATGCTCGATATAACTCACCTTCGGTGAGTTCCTCTTCCTTTGTTTAACAAACTGGAAGAAGTAAGGGTTCATTCCCATATGGGTCATTGAATGCGTATTTTAGCGAGTCCAGAGAACAAAAAATCGGTGATTTTTCATGTTTAGAGACGAAAAGAACTTAAAGGAGACTCCAAGGTTGTCCTTTTTCATAATCTTAGTTTCGAGAGGCCAAAAAAGAGATAAACTACCACTCGAATGATTCCCTTTCAAACCTTTTAACGAGTGTGAAAGGAAGTAAGATAACTCGACAATATTTTTAATGTTTAGAGACTCTCAAAATAACTTAAAGGAGACTCCAGGGGGTTCCTTTTTCATATAACCTTTACGAGTCTGAAAAAGTGATAAAAGTACACTCAGTTACATTCTCATGTATTTTTTAGCATGAGAAAGAACAAATACTAAGCTCATAATTGGTTTCATTTTTACACAAGATTGAAACAAAATCAAACTATGCTTGTAATTTCCCAACGTAATTTCCAAAGGATTTTAAGGATACCCATGGTGGTTGGTATTTTGCCCGTAGCTTGTGAAGCTAGTGGATTAACTCTAGAAAAATAATCAAATGTTATATACATGCCCCCCCAAACTTCATTTCATTTGTCGACTTTGAGGTTGTCTCCATATTTTGTACTAGATGCAGAAAAAGGATAAGGGTGGATGAAATGAAGGTTCAAAAATGAGACCTACCGAAAGATTCGACTCGACATCTACGAGCTCTATCTAAATACTMGAATCGATATCTATGAGATCTAGTGAAAAGACTCAACTTTATAGGAGAGGTGAATTTTCATTTTTTAACGAGCTTGACACATGAAAAGAACTATGCTCAAGACCTCTATTTCATTTTCAAAYGAGCTTGCCACAAAGAAGAAACAATATGCTCAAGACCTCTGTTTCATTTTTTAACGAKATTTCCACAGAGAAGAAAAACTATGCTCGTAACCTCTCCTTTATYAGGGATTCCAAGAGGACAATGCTCTAGAAGGAATACATCTCAAAGGAAAAACTTAAGTCRTGACTTCCATGAGATCTTCACTAGATGGAAGAAAAACAYTTCGAAAGGAATACATGTCGAYGACCTCTATAAGGGTAGGGAGATTTGGCTCTAATAGCCCTATCAAAGAGATTACCATGTCAACTACCATATCTAAGTCAGGAGAAGGGAGATATTCCCTCTCGTGTGGGGTTGAACGCATGGGGYAGGTCGTTACATAGTTGACCCGCRGTGGGGCGGAAATCACTGGCATGTACGGATCGTTCAGGGAAGGTGGATGGTTGACCATTAGATAAGGGTCATTGAATGAAATATGGTCGATCGTTACTATTTTTTCCTTGTGATGGAAACACCTCACTCGAAAGAGAGTGGACACAAAATCTCTCATAATGTATACATAGTCTCTCCAAGCAGTAGGTTAAAGTCCAAGGGGTCGTGAAATACCACCACATCCACGTAGACCTCTTTTCCTCCCAAAGTAACTAGAAATTGAGGAAGGATCCATAAAGGTTTACTAACTCTTCTGTCAAAGGTCAACAGATTATGAGTCACGGGATCAAGCTGCGGGGAACCAAAATATTGCCAAGCATTCACGGATAAGATGCTAACAAAATCACCCTCATCTATTATAGTGTTAGGAATATTCCTATCACAAACCAACATGGTGATTTGGAAAGGAACGCAAGAAGGAAGACAGAGTTCTGTCAAGTGATTCCAATTAATAGAAATCATTTGATTGCTCTAAGGGGGTGCCATCGGGACGGGAAGAGTTCCCCCTTGTTTGGGTGAATCAGTATTAATGAGATAGACCTGAGTGTTATCAGACAAATCAATAAGTGTGGAGACAAACTGATCTCCCATAGGAAGCTAGAACAAAACAAGATAGAACACAAACTTCACCTTAGACTTCATTGTCATATAAACTAGTTTAGAGAGGTACAAGTGACATACCTTTTAAACGATGCTTGATCATCGCTAGTTTCATCCTTGTAGATCCTTCTTTGCATTTTCAGGATGGTGAACCTGTTTAAGAAGCACAAACCAACAAACAGAGATAGTACAAAGATATATATATTCCAATGAATTCTATGTATAAGATAAAGGAGTTATACAATAAAGCTAAGACACTTTTATAGGGAAGAAATGTACTGGTGCATTATATTAAATGGAAAGTGGATAATACAACTCATGCCTTGATGTTGCAAGGTCCCTTTCAATGACTCTTTTCTCCAACACACACACCTTTACTCCAATGCCTTGGATGAAGAAGATCCACAATCTGACTTATAGAACTAAAGGAAATCTCTCAAGTATAATATGTAGTAGAACTCTTCATGCATATGCAATCCCTTGCAAACCTTAGAATTTTCAACCTTAGTCTTTTGAATGAAATATATCTCTTTATATAGGGTGAAAGAGGGATGGATGAGGAGAATAGGATGATCCCACTAAATCAGAGAAGTGAGTAAGATCCAAACCGATCGGAGGCCACCTCATCTTCTAGAAGATTCCCTTCTAGAACATTCATAAATCTTTACGTTTCCATTGTTTAAGCATCATCGCACCCTATGCACAGGAATCCTATGACAATGTCATAGTCCATATTTGGTGAAAAGTGCGACAATCAAGCATCATCGCACCCCAAGAATAAAGCAAGGTGTGATGATCTTCCTAGTCATAGTTTTTTAGGGAGGAAAAGAAAACCACTTTTCTCATGGAGAAAGTCTCTTTTAATATTTTCAGGGAACATGTAAGTGAGTTAAGAACATGTTGTTAGTTGATCATTACGGTGACCAAAATAATATGTAACAGAATGCCCCCCCAAAGTATGAAGCTGGAACCTGTGAAAGTTGAAATACTTTGTAGAATGTGTGTGTTGAAAACAAGGAGCACATCGATTGGGAACCTGCAAACAAACAAGTATCTTCATAATAATATACCATTTTATGAGGTAGGCATTCCCATACTTAGACTACAAGTGTCAAGTGAGTCATGGCCACTAAACATACACTGTCGATCCATGTCATTACAAACTTATGAATACTTTGTCGCAACCTAGACCAATATAATGATATCCAAGGTCTTCATTTCCATCGTCTCTAAGTACGAATCTAGCCATGTGATTACAGATGTCGAAGTCGAACGTGGTAGAAACTACTTGATTACCGGTCATTAATGAAAATTGTTAACAAGTGCAAGGGAAATCACCATTGATGTCAATGAATCCCAAGGTACTCCAGTACAATCCAATGAGTGTGAATGAATGAGTTGAAGTTGAACACTCGATGGAATCTTCTAATCAGGGGGCAATGATGTGAATCCACTCTTGAAAGTGAGGAAACCCTCCATTAAAGCATGCAGGCTCTAAGGTACCAATGTGATTTCTAAGTCTTGTTTCTGGATAATGAGTTGACATCGACAGGAAAAGTCTCGCCATAAGAGGGCCTTGAGGTATCCCTCATCAATGACACAAATATGTAACATATTTGAAGTAGATCAGAGTGTGAAGTGATTCGGAGCTGACTCAGGAAAGGTAGACATGGTAAAACATTTATAACTGTAGATGGTCGACTCGATAGAAGGCTAGTTTAGGTTGAACTTCTCTTGAACATATGAACTACATGACAGTTTTCTTGGCAGCATTGACTCAAAGGAGGACCCAACATATGAAATTGTTGATGGTCAAATGAGAGATAAATGGGTTTCCCAACCCAGATACAGTGATGAAGAGGGGTGTCATGTTCAAGAGCGACTTTACTTCCACTAACACAAATACAATCAAACATTCCTTCCCAATTTCCCCCCACCATTTCTAGCGAGTACCTCTTTATTTTTACGCAATCTTGAGGAGGATAACATATTCTTGTAAATGTAATCTCATCCTTCAGATGAGTCCCTCGAAGTATGTTTAATGAACCCTAACAAGGAGTGGTTAGATCCTATATGGGTCTTTCAATGCTTATTTGAGTCCAAATAAAGAAAAAAAAGGGGTTTTTCATTTTTAGAGAGTCTGAAAAACACTTAAATATAACTCCAAAAGGTCCTTTTTCGTAAGTTAGTCTGATGATATCAAAAAAGAGATAATCTACCACTCATCAGACGTTTTCTTCAAATACTTTTACGAGCGTGAAAATAATAAGATCACTCGGCTATATTTTCATGTTTAGGGAGCTTTAAAAGAGCTTAAAGGATACTCCATAGGTTTCATTTTTTGTATTACCAATGTGAGTTTGAAAAAACAACAAAATATTACTCGATTACATTCTCATGGTTTCATGAGCGTGAGAAAGAATTAAGACTGTGCTCGTAGTTTTTCCTAAAAAAACCCTAAAATCATCTGTACATAAGAAAAATATACAAAAACAATCAAAAAAGGTGGATCCATGTTCAAATGTCTCATCCTTAGACCTTTTAATCTACAATAGTCAACACTTTGCAAAGTTGGTTAGACTTTAGGGCATGGATAAAATATAAAAAATAATTTAATTTTGCAATAAAAAATGGTTAAAACCAATAAAATAGGCCAAAACACCTTTTTTACCATTTCACTGGGGTGACCAAAATAATGTGTAACACTGAGCGACATCCTCACTCTTTGAATTAGGAGTGGTATCGACCGATGATGGAACCATATCGACCACTTTGGTTGCACTCTTCAAGGGAGGAGTGGGATCAACCAATGACAAAACCAGATCAACCACTTTGGTTACACTCTAAAAGAGAGGAGTGGGATGGATCGATGAAAAAACCAAATAGACCAATCTGGCACTCTTCAAGGGAGGAGTGGGGTTGATTGATGATGGAATTGGATCAGTCACTTGGGTTTTACTGTTCATATGAAGAGTGGGGTTGATCGATGACAGAACTGGATCAACTACTTGGGTTTTTGGTTCAACCGAGGATGAAACTAGATTGACCACCTAATCAATTACACTGACCGGGGATGGAATTGGATTGACTACTCCATCAACTAATGATGGTTTGGAATAAATATTACAATCACCAGTTGGAAGTTGAATATTTTCCAAAAGATAATAATCCTCATCCATACGATGGAAAAGGTGAGAGTAATGATCACCTTCGCATAACAAGTAAGTAAATTTGATAGTTCTTCTTCTTACCAACCTTAATGTCACTGGTTGATGGGATGTTATTGGATAAATCAGTGAATGTATACATAAACCGATCTCCCTAGATCCACCTAGATCTAGAACAAAACAAGACAGGACATGACGCTTTCCCTAAGATTTAATCATTGAGTTTACTATCAAATAAGAGATGAATGGCATACCTTTGAATATTGATTCCTTATGTATTTTTTGTCCCTTCTCTGCTCTGGTTCTCTTGTGATATTGGATCTGAAATGAAACACAAACCAACCAAAGTGAAAGAAACATTAGTATATTCAATGAAAACTTTCACATGTGATCAAGGAGTCATGTAATAAAATGAGAATGATTTTATGGGAAAGAAACATGCCACTTTTAGGTGTTTTATATGTACTAAAAAAGACACTAAACTACCCTCAATTAAATTGTCAACACGGGGTAAGTAAACTTAGAGTTGTAGAAAAATATATGCCAAAGGTAGAAGGTTGGTAGGAGTGTAGACTAACTAAGGAAAGAAACTATCTAGGGCTAATCTACTCAAACAAACCTATCTAATGAACAAACCCTACTAAGCAAATTGAAACTAAGTAGCCTAAGTACTTTTGGGCCAAGGATTGATGGATAGTTCCTAATAAAGAAAATGAAAACTATATGTAAAGAAAAATAGTTCATGACAATAAGCAAAGGTAAACTATTAAGCATACTAAGCAGATGATGAAAGCAAACTACCTTTAACTTGCCAACCTACATTCAATGAGCAACTACCCTATGAAAGAAAATGCATAAGAAAGTAAGCAAAAGCACCTATCTAACCTATTAAAGCAAATAGACAAGCAAGCAAAAACACCTAACTACCCTACTAAAGCAAATAGACAAGCAAGCAAAATCACCTAACTAACCTATTAAAGCAAATAGACAAGCAAGAAAAAGCATAAAGCAAAAGACAAGTAAGCAAAGACTTCTCATTGAACAACTACCTAGCCTAATTGGCAAGTGGACTAAATGCCTAATGAAAAACTATTTCTCTTGCATGAAAGGAAATTTAAATGCTCAATGCAATGCATGAAAGGAAATCTATTCTATTGAAAGCAAGAAAGACTATCAACTAAACTTATGAAAACAAGAAACTATCTTTTCTAACTTATGAAAGCAAGAAACTAAATTTAACCTATGAAACACTCAAATGTAATGCTGGTGGTTGTGTGAATGCCTTCGGTGGTGACAGATGATATCTCGATGACATTTGACAACAAAAGATAGTTCTAATGGTATAACCTCAATACTAATTTCAATGGCAAAATGAAAGGTTTGAAGTAAACATTCCAATGAAAACTTAGCCATGAGAAAAGAAATCTTAAATACCCTTCATATTCATGTACAAACCATCAACATCACAAAGAGATAATCATTATCTAACTAAGGAATTTAATTTCATTTTAATCTATGAAAGGGAATTGCATGAAATAAAACTACACTATGTCTATTCTAGCCATTCAAACTAACATAAAGAAATAATTAAAAACAGAAATTTAAAGCATGATATTAAAAAGTAAATTGCCAATCTAATTTAACCAACAACTAATTAAATGAAATCTATATAAACTGAAGTAAGCAAGCTATGACTAGAAACTGGAACTAATTCTATCTATCCATCAAAGATCTCCTGTCAAATGAAACCCAAATAGAACTATGTTTTATTCTAAAAACAACTCTGTTTTAAACTTGACTGTAAGAAAATAAATAAAAGTGTAATGTGATATCTAGATGCATATGGAGTTAGTGTAGAGACTTGCAAGTCTTTTCCTACTCTACAAAACTAATTCATGCTAACATAATCCATCACACTAACCTGCAAAAGAACAATAAACAATTAAATCATAGCTAGCTAATTAAAACATAAAACATGCATGTACAAGAAATAAAAGACAATTTAAATTATGAAATGTATAAACAACACACTAAACATCACCAGACTGTTGGTGGGCCCCCCAGCAAGTCGTCGCTACCCTCTACAAGCACACCACGAACTTTAGCAGGCCGAATTCACCATGAAAGTCAAAAACGCAGTTCTGGCACTATTATGGCAATGTGAAAAATGAAAAACGGAGTATAACGAGTTTATATCCAATCAAATGGCTATTATACTTGCTTAACCATCTGATGATCATCCTGGTAGTATTTATAAGCTTACAACCTAGGTGGTCGAACACAGGAGGGTCGAACCACCTCTAAATTCGGCAAATTACATTAAATGCATCAATAACTAACAAATCGGAGGAACCCAATAGGCGCCCTATTTATACAACTGAAATCGAGTTTTCTTGAGCTTAGTAGCTAGAGGGGGCGATGACAAATAAAACCCATGTGCTCGATTTGTCCACCACTGGCTGCCAATACCATAACCGCCAACTTGCCTTGCGTTTTTGTGCAATACTGGGTGCCGGAACGAGTGTCGGACCAAGTACCGGAACAAGTATTGGATCAAGTGCCGAACCAAGAAACATGGTGCATTTTTCCTTGTAACAGCAGAAAAACATGAATTAACTCTTGGAAACCATAAAATATGATAAATTAAACTTGATTGGATCACAAAACATGAATTATACGTACCTCATGTCAATTGTATCATTTTACCATAAAATTCTTCAAAAAGCTCCTTTGAAAGATAAAAAATGCATATATACATATGGAAAAAAGTGTATAATAACATCATGAAGATGATCATATCTTGGGCTCAACATACCCCCACACCGACGATCTTGTAGGTCCCACTGCAAACAAAAAGATGTCATCCCTTGAAACTAGGCTTGCTAAGGAGGGTCAGCTTTAGAAGCCTCTCCTTCTTGCTGTGTAGGCTTAGCCTTGTGCCTCTTATGTTGCTTTAATTGTGCTCTTAAGTTGCGGTTAGATTGGGTCATCCCATCGACCAACCGCTGAAGGGACTTAACTTTTGCCTGAAGGACTGCATTGTCATGATGAAGGTGTGCATCTATTGTCTTCCACTCCTCCAATTCTTGGAGAAGCTGATGGTTTTTCCTTTGTAGCTCCTCTATAGTTGGGGAAAAATCAGTGATCTCCAAGGAAGGCTTAGGTCCTTTGAGAGATGTGGTACATTTATCAATTTTAGGATCAAGAGTGGGCATGGGTGAAGTAGGTGTGATGGGAGATCGGAAAGGTGAGGTAGGTTCTGATTTTTTTTTCCTTAGTGGCTCTAATCCATCAGAAGAGACTTCTCTAGGTTGCTTATGAGGGCTCTCAAGGTTGGAGGATACTTGGATAGGATCTGAAGTAGGTGGAGGCTTGGCATAAGGCTTGATTCTTATGTTCTGGGTACTCTTTCGAAAAGGTCCCTTACCAAATYGGTTGGCTCCTCTCTTGTTTGTGGGAATGATGGGAAAGTCTTGCTGCATTACTTCTTGGGGCTTCTTAGGTGTAGGATCAAGAGAAAATGAAGGCATTGGGGGGTCAACAATAGGCTTCTTTTGGTCTTTATTCTTGGTCTTCTTCCCTGATGAAAAAGTAGGAATATATACAAGCTTTTGGTATTGTTCTGACAAATAGGGAGTTTGGAGTTTTTGGAGAGTGAGGCTTGGATGGAGAGATAATTTTTAGGCTAAGTGGCTTCCTGCCGGTCTTAACTGTCAAGTAAGGATTTGCAAATTGGTAGATAAAGGCATCCCAACTTTTCCCCTACTTCTCTACTTCGGTAAGAACAAGGAGTTTTATCAAACCATGGTGGAATAGACTATTATGGGGGTTGGTCACATTTTTCCTCACTTGAGAGGACATTTTCTCCAATCTTTTGAGAAAATAAAAGGGGAAGTTTAAAGGTTTATTGAACAGAAAATGAGCCAGCAATCTAAAGTGACAAGATTTGAAGGTGGAGTATCTACCTTCACATGTAATTAATTGTGTGATGATGATAAGGGGATTGACCAATTCTGGCTTTATCCTCTCCTTAGCATACCCTTTCGCTCCTGAAATTCTCTTGAATTCGAGATTAAACACCCTGTTTTAACTTGAGTGCGGCAATTGATGATTCTTGAACCACCTATATCCTATTCTTGGAAGTTTTGTTGCAGCAGCAATTGACTCTTCTATGACTACAAATTTGAGAGACCCTACATGTGCTATCCTGTCATCAAAACCAATTACAAATTGCATATAAAGACCATCATCATGCCCTTGCAAACTCGACAGAAATGGACCCCAACCAGCATGTAAGAACACTTCCCTACATTGTATGAATTCTTGAATGGAAAACAAGTTTGCATAGGAGGAGGGTTCGTATCGCTTGGGAATTGTGACAAGGTTTGAATTCACCAAGCAAGGGTGAAATCGAGCCACACAGAGATACAAATTGGGCATGGTCTAAGTGAAATTGGAACAGAGGGAAAATTTTACCAAGCAAGGGTGCAAACAGGCCAAGAAATGGCACAGGTTTAACACAGTCTGAGTGTGATTAGAACATAGGGCGATTTCAACAGAGGTTGGGTGAAATTTCTTAACGCAGGGTAGAGAAAATGGCAAGGGAAAATGAAACCATAGAGTGCCCAGCCTGATTTTAGATGCTCTTATGGTGGAGGATGTTGCCCACATGTGCGCACGAGCTGCCATGTGTGGGAAATTCGAATTTGATGGCAATCTTGGGAGCAATGGAGTGGTGCGTACTTAGATCAATGTCCAAGTATTTTGACTTGGAAATTTGATCATAAAAATATGGGGAAATTTTTAATCAATGTCTGTAACAAATTTAATTAAATGTGATTGAATTCTAGTTCCCTGGAATCTAGGACAGTTACTGGTATGCAATGCAATGGCACTTCAAACGACACTTTAAACGACATTGCATCTGGCACCTCATTTGATACTTCATTCAGTACTCCTGTGTTAAGTGCATTTTTGCCTCTTTTAATGGACAACCTGCAATTTTGAATTGTTTTTGACGACCATAGTGGTTAATGAGCAGAGGCAGAGTGCTCCATGCTTACTCATTCTTCTTGTATATGACATATAGTGTCAAAAAAATAAATGGGTTATAGCAAGCATAAAACATGTATTGTCAAACCTACAGCATGCAGCTTGTAATGGAAGATAGCCAATAAATAATGGTCTATTAAGCATGACTTCAGTAATGTATATCACACAAGAGTTAAGCTTTTAAAAATCATGACTATCAATGTAATAACCTGTATCATGGTAATAATACAAAAATTCTTTCAAGGACTCTTTTCTCTAGGAAATAATCATTTGTGAGCTCATGAACCCCTCCCTCACACCTAAGTATTGTGACACCTCACAATCAAAAGTATATGAAACTAGTCAGTATCCCCCAATAGTCGAAGATTTATAGTATGTCAAGTGTAAAGATGAAATTTCACAAATTGGTCCAATGAGACAGTTAGGAGATGGCCCCACCTATAGGATAAGAGATCCTATATATAGATAAGAAGAGGTAGGCAAGAGAGTTTCAAGATAGTATTAGATTCATTTCCCAATGGAAAATTGATGAGATTCATTAACCTTAGCTAAACCACACATACTTCATGTCATCTTTGTCTGCAAGTAATGTCAAACATCAGGACACGTTTAGATTTATTATTTACTATTGTCACATCATCATCCTCGTGTTGGCAGCCATTTTGCATTTTTATCTTTTGCTTACAAGATGCCCACATAAGGGTGTTGAACCCTCAATACTCGTCGCAATAATTTAAAATAAAACGACACTATTATTTTGCGCATTCACACACATGCCTTTCGTTTTCATTTTCACAAATGTAAGCGTGAAAATCTTAAATTGGAAGTCATGTCGATGGCATTAAAATCGTCACTGGGTTATTACGAACAATCTTTTTCATGTGGTCATTTCACCTTTAACTCAATAATGGTCACACAGTTGGCAAGACACCAAACCTTTACTCTCTTTGCATTTTTTTGTTAATATGACTTCATTTTATAAGTTTGTGATGCAATGGTATTCTGGTGATTGTGATTGAATCCTTGATACAATGGTGGTTTGATGTTCTATTGTCTTTGATCAAATTTCTTGGTACAATGGTTTCATGAGAATGCATTAACATTATGATTAGACCCATGGTGCAATGGTTCCATACAACGCATACATTTTATGATCAAATCCTTGGTGCTATATTCGAAATGTTGTTTTGTTTTAAATCATTATAAATGCTATTGTATGATCAAATAGTTGGATCGACTTGTCATTGTTTTCAATGATTATTTGTTTGGCATGTCATTTACATTGTTTTTGACATACACCAATAGTGATTTGAATCACCATAACATTGTCGATTGTACATTTCGATATGAATGTTTTGCATGGTTCATTTCATTCCACCACCCTCACACACTTAGCCATTAATGTCTGCCTTGTATCTTAGGCTACCTCTGTTGGTTTTGGGGAAACCTGTGAGCATTCGGTTCTGCGTCTACCCTGTCCAGCCCCCCTCACCATTTACCATGCCGACTGTGTGTTCTCTCCCATGGAAC
>ML801455.1:86307-134487 GCA_009831015.1 Picea engelmannii | reverse complement strand
AGGCAGTCCAGACCAGGAAGAGGCCTCTGGTATTGACAACCAAGGTCCCTTGAAGGCTTGGATGCTTTTTCTAACAGAAAAGAAAAAATAATTGCAAGGAATAACAAGACACAAAAAGACAAACTGAGACAGCATCATGAACGAGCAAGACTCAGACAGGATTCCAGAAAACCCCCTGAGAATGTATAATTCTGACAGGGAAAAGGAGGACTGCCTCTTAAAGTTCTCTGAACTCCTACACGCTACTGCAACCTCTATAGCTAGCATTCACACGCGGGCTGTAAGAGGTTAGGGAGTAGGTACATGCGTGCAGGCCTTCTGCAGGCTGCGTGTACCTCTGTGTGTCCCAACAATTACCATCAAGCAACAGTAAGGGAAAACTGGTATAAAGAACCAGGCTCCCTACTAGCTCAAACCTTACAGAAAAAGACAGGCAAAGAAACAGAAAATCTAATCTTTTAAACTACCCAAAAAACTCAATTAAATCCGGAAACCCTAAAGAGTATCTTCCCCAGTATGGTCGCCAACTCTGTTGTTGGGAAAAATACCCTACAGACTAGCAAACTAGGGTTAGACTTGCATGCAGATTTTGACCGTAAAGAAATTACTTTTTAACCTACCACCCAAAACTTAAACCCCTCTTTCACAGTACATGCATGGGGAATGACTACTAACCTTGTCTCCAGCATTCGACGTAGATCCTCTGTTGCGCTTTGACCACTTGCTTGCGCTGCTCCTTCCAAAGATAACCTGCAATCAATACAAACAACTATTCATGCATGCTACTTCTCTACTAAAGGGTTATAAATTAAGCATAAATTAACCAAACCATAGATAACTCATGCATTGGGACGGGAAAATTATTCTTTATTACTTGAAAAATGAATCAACTTACAATCTAAGTCGAGACCGGCCACCGCTCCTTGAACCTGATCCTGGGCTCCTCCTCTTCTGTCCTCCAACTACTTTGTGTTAATTCTCCTTTGGCTTGAGGAAAGGCTAAAGGGTTGGGACAATGGATTACATAAATGCGCAGAGTTTCTTCGCTATATTTTTTCCTCTTCCAAATGGTACCCCTACCCCTTCTTTTATAGGCTAGAAGGAGCTAGGGTTTTGGATGAACTCTCGGCCATGCATGGCTGGGAGTTTCAGTTAACTGACCCATAGCTTTTTGTTCCGTCAGCAACTTTCCTTTTTTTGTGGTTTGTTAGGTACACGCATGCTGTAGTGGGCCTGCCAGTGTGCACACGCGTGCAGTAATGGGTTAGGCCGCGTGGGCCTTGACACAAGAGGATTTTCGAAGAGTTTGTTCAGCATAGTTTTGGAAACGAAGGGATATGAGTTGGCCTAATGCCAGGTAAGCATGTGTGGTGCAATTTAGGGTTCTAACAGATGCTCATCTGGGAAACTACCATCTACAGGGATGTCATCATCCTCATTCTTTATTCGGGAAAGAAAGTCAGCTACTACATTATCCTTTCCAGGTCAGTCAAGCACAGTAATATTAAATTCTTGTAATAACAAGAGCCACCTAGTCACTCAGCCATTAGTTATAGGTTTACTCATGAGGAACCTAATGGTGGAATGATCAGTGTGTACAAATACTTCATAACCTGTAATGTAATGATGAAACTTGTTAATAGCATGAAAAACTGCCAAGAACTCTTTCTCGGTGACTGTGTAGTTCAACTCATCAGGGGACAAGTTATTGCTTATAAAATAAATGGCATAGGACTATTGGTCTTATTTCTTCCCTAATACCCCTCCTATTGTGGTGTCGGAGGCATCAGTGGATATATGAAATGGGAGAGTCCAATTGGGACCTCTAAGAATTGGTGCCACAGACAACTTGTCTTTCAGGGTTTCGTAGGCAGTTTAACAATGCTCAGTCCAAACAAAATCAACATCTTTTATCAATAATCCAAACATAGGTGCAACAATCTTTGTAAAATTTTCAATAAACCATCGGTAATATCTGTCATGTCCAAGAAATATTCTCACCTCTTTCTTAGTCTTGGGGGGTGGGAATCTAATAATGACCTCAATCTTTGCAGGATCTACTTTTATTCCTTCAGATGAAACATGATGTCCTAGAACCACTCCTTCAGTTAGCAACATTTTGCATTTTTCATGACTTAGGGATAGGTTCATTTCCTGGCATTTGATGGGGACTTTTTCTAAGTTTTCTAAGGCTTCCTGGTAAGTGTTTCCATAGACTTTGAAGTCATCCATGTAGACCTCCACACAATCATGAATAAGATCAGAAAATATCCCTAATACTGCCCGTTGAAATGTGGCAGGAGCATTACACAATCCAAATGGTAAGACCCTATAGGCATAGGTTCCCCAAGGAAAAGTAAAGTTAGTCTTGTCCTGGTCCTCGGGTGCTATAAGAATCTGGTTGTACCCGCTATACCCATCTAGAAAGGAGAAATACTTCTTTCTGGACAAGGTATCTAGAACTTGGTCAATGAAAGGAAGAGGAAAGTAGTCTTTCAAAGTGGCCTTATTGAGTTCCCATAAGTCAACACAAATTCTCCATTTCCCAGTCACTTTCTTTGGAACCACTACTAGTAGGGATACCACTTACTGTCGGAGATGGGATAGATAAACCTGACATTTAACAACTTTTGGATTTCCTCCTTGACTATGTCTTTGAGTGTTGGGTTCATCCTTCTCTGGAGTTTCCTAACAGGTGTCACTTCCCCCTAGGTGTATATATTGTGGATTCATGTGTCAGGATGTATACCCTTCATGTCAGTGCATTCCCAGGCAAATGCTCCTGATTGTTATTTAAGGATATTTACTAACTATTTTTGTTGGTCTGTATCTAGCCCAGAGTTTATATGTAAAACTTTCCCTGGACTAATCTCATAGGGCATAGTATAAAACATGGTAGACTCATCGATTTCGAAAATAAAAGATGTTGAAGACAAAATGGATGGATCTAATTGTTCTTGAAATTATTCCCCAAACATGTACGCAAATTGGGGAATAGACTGTGGAAAATCCACACATGTAAAAGCAGAAATGAATTGGTTTAGCACATTTTTTGGTGTATGCTCCTGAAGTGCCCTTGCATGGTCACTAGGAAATACAGGTTCTTCCCAGTCTTCGTTCTGGTATGGAAATTCAAACCACCATAGATTCTCCATAATAGGTTGAGATGGAGGGTAAATGGTGAGCTTCTGGATAAAGAGACCATTTGAGATGGTCATTTCTCCTTCTCTACAACCAATAAATGTATTGGTTGTGGCTAGCCAAGGTCTTCCCAAAATAATGGGATGGCCTCGGGCAGGATCCTTTGACTGAATGAAAAGAAAATCTACAGGGTACTCCCATGAGGCTAAAGTAACCATGACATCATCTAAAATCCCTTCAGGTATGACCCTAGATTTATCTGCTAATTCCAAAATGGTTGGGGTAGGCTGAAGAAGAGGTTGTAACTGTAATTGTTCCAGGTAGTAGCGGTCATAACATTGATGGTTGCCCCTAGGTCTATGAGAGTGTTTCCGATGGAGACCTCCTTAATGGTTATAGTTACTACGAGGTTTCTTGGATTCCCATACTTTGCTATCTTTGGCTTCTCTGATATGTACTCAGAGAGTCCTCCTACCAAATGTACTGTAGGAGGGTCCTTTTGCTTCCTACCTGGCTTCTTGATGCACAATTCTTTGACTACCTTACTATAGATTGGAATGTCTTTAATGGCTTGAAGTAGGGGAATTTTGACACAAATATTTTTCAATTCATTCAAAATTTCAAATCCTGGTCGGGTGGTAGGTTTCTTGATTACCAATCGGTTTGGATAAGGAGGGACCTTCGTAATTTGTGAAGGTTCATTTCGGGGAAGCTTGGGTTCTTGATTCTTTGGGATAATAACATCTTCCCACCTAGTGTCATATGTGGGTTGTTGGGTGGTTTCTTCTTCTTCTTCTTCCTGGATGACTACTGAAGGTCTCTGCCTATTTAGAAATTTGTCTAATCTTAGTTGTATTTCCTGTAATGGAATAGGAGTAATGACATATGTCGGTAAGGCATGCATCTCAACATTGTTAAGAGGTTGAGGGGGCTTATTATTGGGATTCGACACTGGATGTGTCGGTAATAGTGTTAGTCTCGAGGAGCTTGCATTTTGAAATTGGAGTGGTTGTTGTTGTGGGATAGGAGGTAAAGGTGGTGGAACAAAACCTAGCAAAGGCTACAGAGTGTTTGATGAGAACTGAGAATAAGGATGGTTGTACATAGGAATAGGCGGAGCTTGAGGATTTCCTTGGTTGTGTCCTCCCCTCCATCCTTGACACCAAGGATGTTGGTACTGAGTAGACCAGTTTTTCCAACCTGGTGAGTTCCACTGTTGTTGTTGATAATAGGGTGGAACTTGAGACTGTAGATTCAGGTATGTGGGTTGACTCCTAGGCTGCCATGGCCTCCTAGGTGCATAAGAAGAGTCCCTAGGATCTCCACTCCTATAGATGGCTAATAAACTGGGCAATGATCGACATTTTTCAATCACATGGTCTTCTGTATAGAAGCCACAAATTGAAATGTTATTTAGTGGGAACTCCCTTGAGGAATGCTTCCTCCTGTAGCTTGTGCAATATATGCTAATTACTGCATTTTCCTCCTCCTGTTTCTTTTTTAGTTTAAGGGTATCCAACTGGGAACCTATTGTGCTTAGGATGTTTGTCTTGAAGTTTTCTAAAAGGTTCCCTATCTCTTCTCTCATAATACCACCCAAACTAACTGGTTTTAAGCTTCTATTGTAAGGGTCCCGAACATTCTTTCCTTTTTTGGCTCTACTCCTCGAGTAGTTTTTACACATTTCACATATTTTAGCAAGTGGTTTATGAGAGATGTCACCTGATGCCATCAGGTTAAGCACCTCTAGATATTCTTCTTAAATTCACTTAAGGAAAAGATCCCTAACTACATCCTCTGGGAGGTCATGGTATTTTGACTTTTGGGAGATATAACCAAATCTTTCCATATAGTCTTCAAGGGTCTCGTCTTCTAACTGTTGGACTTTAAAGATGTCATTATGAGACTCTTTAGTCTTCCAGTAGTCTTGGTACTTCTTAAGAAAGATGTATTTCATGGATTCCCAAGACCTAATACTAGATTCTCCCAACCCCATGAACCATCTTAATCTAGAGTCTTTGAGGGTGGCAGGAAAGAGTTTTAATTTCTGGGCATCTTGCACATAGTTGTAGCTCCTACACAAGATGTCAAATTCAATTAGGAAGGTGTCTGGATCTTCACTGCTTTTACCATAAAAGGTAGGTAGTACTGAGAGAGGAATATTCTTCATGTTGATATTCAGAGTGGTGTCTAAAATCGGAAACCCAAAGGTAGTTTCGGTTTGGTTTCCAGTTTCTTCTTCCTCTCCATGTCTTACATTGTTATGGTCCTCCTAATCATCCATATTGGCTTGGTTTCCAAAAAGAGAGTACCTAAGTGGTTTTATCTTTGAAGAGAACAAGGTTTCCCTTTGATGAAAAGGTCATCCTACTGATTGGATGTTTGGGACTCTACTCGAGTCGGTTGAGATTATTGGTGCCAAAGTTTCTGTGTCAATTTGAGAGATAATTACATTGGTTGAGCTACCAAACAAAAGATTCACCTGTTCAGGGTCTATGATATTTTTAAAATTAGAGTCCCCTGGTGGTGGTGTAAAAGAAAAGGTTGTATTGTTTGGTTTTGTGGAAGACTCGAGTGGTCTTGCCTCCTGTCCTAATATGATTGATGCTTCAATTTCTTGTTCTATAGTGCTCCCTATGTTAGTCCCTTCAGAGACTATTTTATCTCTTTGAGTCGACCTAGCTCCTGTTTTTCGGTATCGGTCTATGGATTTTATAAGTGTAACGTTCCTTCCCCCAAAGAGATCAGAAGGAACCTTGGTTGAAAGGTCTGATTTTGATTTAATGTATCTACCTTGTGGGTCCTTAGGCCTATTCATGAAAGAAAGAAAAAACAAAAACAAAAAGCTACCATTTCATTCCTAGGTCTATTTATGAAAGCAACAAAAAAGAAAAACTACTATTGGGTTTGGGGGAACCTGCTATAGCAGATGCACAGGTTCTTACCTCTCATCTTAAAGTTCCCCCACCACCAAACTAATGCTAAGGTCTAAGGATGATCTAATTCCTAATTACTTCTTACCTTAAGACAACTCCTCGGCAATGACGCCAAAATGTTAGGTGTTTTATATGTACTAAAAAAGACACTAAACTACCCTCAATTAAATTTTCAACCCGGGGTAAGTAAACTTAGAGTTGTAACAAAATATATGCCAAAGGTAGAAGTTTGGTAGGAGTGTAGACTAACTAAGGAAAGCAGCTATCTAGGGCTAATCTACTCAAGCAAACCTATCTAATGAACAAACCCTACTAAGAAAATTGAAACTAGGTAACCTAAGTACTTTTGGGGCAAGGATTGATGGATAGTTCCTAAGAAAGAAAATGAAAACTCTATGTAAAGAAAAATAGTTCATGACAGTAAGCAAAGGTAAACTACTAAGCATACTAAGCAAATGATGAAAGAAAACTACCTTTAACTTGCCAACCTACATTCAATGAGAAACCACCCTATGAAAGAAAATGCATAAGCAAGTAAGAAAAAACACCTATCTAACCTATTAAAGAAAATAGACAAGCAATCAAAAACACCTAACTACCCTACTAAAGCAAATAGACAAGCAAGCAAAATCATCTAACTAACCTATTAAAGCAAATAGACAAGCAAGCAAAAGCATAAAGAAAAAGACAAGTAAGCAAATACTTCTCATTGAACAACTACCTCGCCTAAGAGGCAAGTGGACTAAATGCCTAATCCAAAAATATTTCTCTTGCATGAAGGAAATTTAAATGCTCAATGCAATGCATGAAAGGAAATCTATTCTATTGAAAGCAAGAAAGACTATCAACTAAACTTATGAAAACAAGAAACTATATTTTCTAACTTATGAAAGCAAGAAACTAACTTTAACCTATGAAACACTCAAATGTAATGATGGTGGTTGTGTGAATGCCTTCAGTGGTGACGGATGATATCTCAATGACATTTGACAACAAAGGATAGTTCTAATGGTATAAGATCAATACTAATTTCAATGGCAAAATGAAAGGTGTGAAGTAAACATTCCAATGAAAACTTAGCCATGAGAAAAGTAATGTTAAATACCCTGCATATTCATGTACAAACCATCAACATCACAATGAGATCATCATTATCTAACTAAAGAATTTAATTGCATTTTAATCTATGAAATGGAATTGCGTGAAATAAAACTACACTATGTCTATTCTAGCCATTCAAACTAACATAAAGAAATAATTAAAAACATAAATTTAAAGCATGATATTAAAAAGTAAATTGACAATCTAATTTAACCAACAACTAATTAAATGAAATCTATATAAACTAAAGTAAGCAAGCTATGACTAAAAACTGGAACTAATTCTATATATCCATCAAAGATCCCTGTCAAATGAAGCCCAAATAGAACTTTGTTTTATTCTAAAAACAACTCTGTTTTAAACTTGACTGTAAGAAAATAAATAAAAGTGTAATCTGATATATAGATGCATATGGAGTTAGTGTAGAGACTTGCAATTCTTTTCCTACTCTACAAAACTAATTCATGCTAACATAATCCATCACACTAACCTGCAAAAGAACAATAAACAATTAAATCACAGCTAGCTAATTGAAACATAAAACATGCATGTACAGGAAATAAAAGACAACTTAAATTATGAAACGTATAAACAACACACTAACCATCACCAGACTACTGGTGGCCCCCCCAACAAGTCGTGGCTACACTCTACAAGCACACCACAAACTTCAACAAGTCGAATTCACCATGAAAGTCAAAAACGCAGTTCTGGCACTATTCTGGAAATGTGAAAAATGAAAAATAGAGTATAACAAGTTTATCTCCAATCTGATGTCTATTCTACTTGCTTAACCATATGATGATCATCCTGGTAGTATTTATAAGCTTACAACCCAAGTGGTTGACCACAGGAGGGTCGAACCACCTCTATATTTGGAAAATTACATTAAATGCATCAATAACTAACAAAACGGAGGAACCCAATAAGTGCCCTCTTTGGACAACTGAAATCAAGTTGTCTTAAGCTTAGTAGTTGGAGGGGGCAATGACAAACAAAACCCATGTGCTCAATTTGTCCACCACTAGCCGCCAATACCATAACCACCAACTTGCCTTGCGTTTTTGTGCAATACTAGGTGCCGGAACGAGTGTCGGATCAAGTATCGGAACAAGTGTTGGATCAAGTGCCGGAACAAGTGTCGGACCAAGAAACATGGTGTGTTTTTCCCTGTAACAGCAGAAAATATGAATTAACTCTTGGAAACCATAAAATATAATAAATTAAACTTGATTGGATCACAAAACATGAATTATACGTACCTCATGCCGATTGTATCATTTCACCATAAAATTATTCAAAAATCTCCTTTGAAAGATAAAAACCGCATATATACATATGGAAAAAAGTGTATAATAACATCATGAAGATGATCATATCTCAGGCTCGACAGCCACTATATTATATTAAGTAAAAGTGGAAGATACAACCAAACAACCTTGATGTTGCAAGGTTCCCTTTCGGTGGCCCTTTTATCCAACACACACACTTGCTCCAGACTTGCATGAAGAGGATCCACAATAACTTGATGGACGGATGAAGACCTCAAGCATCAATTGAGATAAAATCCCTCACACAATTCTCAGCCTATTCCTTCATTAATTCCTTACTTGATCTTTCTTTCTTAATCTTGCTTCCTTAATCTTGCTTAACCTTTTCCATGAGAAATCCATCATTATATAGGAGAAAGAGAGATGGTTAAAGAGATTAGGATGATCCCACCAAATTAGAGATGCGAGTAGGATCCCAACCATATGGATGCCACCTCATATTCTATAAGATCCCTTCTAGAACTTTCGTTAACTTATACCTTTTCTCAGTCTTCTAACGCTGTCGCACCCTAGCTATAGTGTAGCCTGAAGAAAATTTGCAAGCCAGTTTCATGACAGCCTGTGGAAATCAGGCATTTCCGCACTGTACCTTATGGCTAGCCTGTGACAGCCTTCTAAAAACAAATTTTTTAGAAGAGGGAGCTGGTCACTTTTCTCATGTAGAAAGGTTATTTTGGAATCCTGAACACATGCTATAGAAACATCACCAGAGTGACTAAAATAATGTGTAACATGGGGTGTCACCAACATGTCTCACAGGGTTTGATGATGTGGAATACCACATTTCTAAGACCTTGGGGAGACCAGGGAAATCCCTCAGAAAGTGGTTACCCTTACAAATCCTGCAAGGGAATTTGGGTTTAGGATTCTTTGTTTTAGACTTTTCGACTTTATCAACACTCCCAGTACAATTAAATGTATATGGTTTCTTGGATCAAACATGATCTGATGTCGTTGGAGGCTTGGTCCCTTTCTAGTTCTTCTTCTTCTTCTCTTTGTATATATTCTTCTTCTTATCAACCTGACTAATTGCTTTAGAGATTTCACTAAGCAAAGAAGGAGAAAGGGAAGGAGACATGATGGGTGAAGAAGGATAAATGTCAACATGAGGTTGATATGTGGGTGGTGTGCTTACATTTGAAGCATTAGGTGCATTTGAAGCACTGGGAATATTCGAGATCACTAGAGTGGGGAACAACCAAACCGGTAATCTAATCGTGAGTCTCGGAAGACTTAGTGTGGCAATGCACATAGCACCAATGTTTCCAAAAGAACAAAAGGTGAAAGGTTCCTTGGGAAAAAGGGTTCTACCATTGGTACTCCTAGGAGTTGATGCAATTGAAAATGACTCGACCTAAGGTCCACTAAGGAAAACAAACAACACACACTACAAATCTAAGAACCAAACAATCAAACAAACATTCCCAAAATGAAAACACTAGTTGGTGATGAAATACAACATCGCGAGATCAATATAGGAAGGGGTTGGGATAGAGCAGGTGGATCAGTTACGTTGGAAACCTGATTAACAGACTTACGTCTTGGTGCAAGTTCCCACACAGTTTTACTCGTGGGTGTACCCTTCAAGGAGCCCGAGATATTTTGACCAATTTCTAACCTAGGTACAACATAGAATCCCCTTCACCATCACCTCTTGTGTCAACCCTACAAATATAGGACACTAAGGTTACCAAATCGCAGTCAGCCTTCAGGAGGGTACAGTCAAAATTTGGGATGGAACGTATGGGCAGGATAAAAGGACAAAAATTCTTCAAAAGAACTGAAGACAAGTGGACCGGAATACTATTGAGAACCTCGAATGGATCTGGGATTCACAAAGTTCCGAGACCAAATGAAACCAACCATTTCTCAAGAAGAACCCCCAATATACGATCTTTTTGCTATGTGGGTTAACATTCAGAGGGTAAATATTCGTTGTTCTCTCACACACAACCTTGTGTTTAACCCCTGTGTTAGAGGGGATCTCGGCTATGCTTATACGAACAATTGTATCTACCACTCCCTAGCACAAGATTTTATGTTTTTCTAATGGATTTGGAAAGTTACCCTCACAACCTATTCCAAAGCCCTAAACTTTAAGCTAATGTAGGTTCGCTACCAGATAATATAAAAGTGTCTGATCAATTTTATAAGAGCTTCATTTTAGGGTTGTTTTTTAATCAAGGGTGTGAAATTGAAACTGACGATGTTTTAGACTTGATTCCAAAAGAATGCAGAAAAATGAGATGCAAATCTTTTTATTCAATGAATCCTATATACGGGATGGAGAAGAGGTTCAACTTTTTTCAACAAAACCACCCAATTCCCAAATGCAATATTATAAATTTAATCTATTACATTACCCAAAAGAAATAATGCAACTATCTTATTTGTTTGATTCTAATATATAACGACAGAAAAAGCAAATCCTTTAACACTCCATTACTTTCAATAGAAATGAAAGAGTCGAATGAAGATATAAAAGGCACGAAACAAAAAGGATTTCAAACAAAGCATGCACTCATAGGATAATGAGAATTGAAATAATATAACTCACTCAATCAAGGACTTGACAATCGACAAGCATTCGAGGAGTACAAGAAAGTTCAGAGAAGAATCCAAAAACTCATAGGGAGAAAGAGGAATCACTCAAATGTTTTGAAAAAACAAGAAACAAGAAAGAGCAATCCAATATAGTTTTTGGTAAGCATAAAGTCTCAAATAATTCAAAAACTAAATCTTTTAAAAGTAACTTAAGACCAACAAACCTTTGCAGACATTTTCAATCAGTTAGATAACCAGAAACTTCGCAAGATTCAAACCAAACCAAGAAAAACAAGGAGAATCAATCTCGCAATTTGGAAAAGGTTGCAAGCTCAAACAAGAAAAC
The DNA here is from genome assembly GCA_009831015.1 of Picea engelmannii. Taxonomy (NCBI): domain Eukaryota; kingdom Viridiplantae; phylum Streptophyta; class Pinopsida; order Pinales; family Pinaceae; genus Picea; species Picea engelmannii. The sequence continues at coordinate 123,088 of ML801455.1, read as the reverse complement.
AAATAAGTGATAAGTACCAAATATTCAACCCAAACAAAGCCACAATACAAAGTACAAACTCTGGTCAAAATACCTCCAACAAAAGGCTGAGAAAAAACTGAGCAGAAAAAGGCAGAAATCACCAAAAGAGGGAATCTTGGATCAATGCTCTTGTTTTCAAGGGTACAGATCATTGTAGAGCTCTGATATACACTATAGGGGAGCATTGATTACAGATCAATGATATGATATACACTCCAAGGGGTCGCTACCTTTCCCATAAACTCAGAACAGAGGCTTAAAAATCAGAAAATTTCACCCAAAATTCCCAGAATTTTGCGAAATTGTCAATGAAGAGGGGAGAAAGAAAATAGATCAAGAAAAAACAATAAAAATGATCTAAAAGTGGGAAAAAGGAATAGATGATCCAAGGAAATACAAGTTAATTTCCTTCTCTAGTCGAGTCCCCAATTTCTGTTATAGAAACATCCCCTTGCGGACAGGTGGATCTTCCCTCGGATTCTAGACCCTTAATACCGAGACAGAAAGATACAAATGGACACTAAAATCCCTTTGATATTTTATTAACTAGTTGAAAAGAGAGAAGGAGGAAAAGTGATCGTACCTATTTTTGGTGTTTATCCTCACTGCTCCAATTTGAGCTTGAACTCGAAACTCGTTCGCACAATTTGATAACTGCAAATCACAGACAACAAACAGACACAAGGAAACTCCTACTCTAACATACTATATTAAAAAAATTCATCTACAGTAGAAAATCATATGTAAAGATACATAAACTAGAGGAAAATAGGCCAAGCATATATTAATGAGAACATTAAAAAGACACTTACAATCTGTAGATGCAGTTGCAGTAGCCTCTCCAAGTCCTCCTCGTCCAACCCTTGCACGATGCTCCCAATATCATGGGTTTGATATCCAAACTATTTCTCCCAATACCATAAGTTTGATACCTAAAATATTCCTCCTAATATCATAAGTTTGATATCCAAAAGTTTCCTCCCAAGATCATATGTTTGATGCCTCTAATTTTCCTTCCTTATTTATGGAAAGCCTTCATTATATAGGATTTGGAGGCTTAACCACCATGGCGAGGATCACTCATCAGATCCACTAAAATGGGATCTCTAATATATTTAGGGAGAAAATATCTCTTAAGGATTTTAGGGAGGAAATATCTCTCAAGGATTTTAAGGAGGAAATATTTCAACTATCCATGATATCCTCAACCTCCCCTTAAAAATAGGAAACCAAATGTGAGGTGGATTCTCACACTAAATTAATTTCCTTTTCATGAATAATAATAATTAATTCATGTGCACATAGTATTTTGACCTTCATATAATATATTTCTCCTCCACATTGACTAGGGATTGTGACATATGTTATTTCATGGTGTCGAGGTGTATGCGACACTTAGAAAGGTGCATATGACACTTTTACGACACTTGTGACACTTAGGGAGAGGAACCTAGGTGTGTAAATTTTATGTGTAACAACTTCTTCCTTGTGACACTTCCTCATCAATTTCAATGCCATTATATTAGTTTCTATTCTTTTTGGAGGTTCACCAATCCTATTAATTTTCATTCCCCGAGACCCTCTCACGGTTCCATATGTCTTCTTCATTTCCTCTACCAATGTTTTCTCAGGATTCTCTCCATTAATTGGCAGACCTGTGATTGTTGCGATCATATCAACATTGATTGATATCGTCAAGTCCATCCAGAGAATACTCTCATGTACTAATGCCAACAATTGTTTGACGCAATTATTCACATCCTTGCTGCATCCAAAATAAGGATTTACAATAAGTTCATTATCCCTCTGTTGTACAACGCTATAATCCATTTCATTGGTTCCAATATTGGAACTCCTAACACATTTATCCCTTTTCTCTCCATGTATACCTACAGCTCAAATTCATGGAATTTATCTCTGTTTGCTACATCATGGTCTGTGTACCTCAATTTTTCTACACATCCTAAAATGTTAGGAAGGGTTTCCACTCCTTTTGGTTTGCATGGTATTGCTATTATGACTTGTTTCTACTTTCACGGTGACCTCTGTATTGGTTGTTTCCCCTTTCTCGTTTTTTCATGGTGGATGGCCCTACTTCCTAGTGCACATCCTATTCTGATTTTATGTCTGAATATGGTTCACCTATAACATCTTCCACTTGCACCTGTTCTTTTGTTTGAGGCATTGTCTCTGCGACATGTTGTTACTATGCTTCGACCTATGCCCCAGGTTAGTTTGATTCTATTCTTTCGTCATCTTCCCTATTTTTTTGTTGTGGTTCTCCCAAACCCACCTGATGTGTTGGGTTCTATTCTTCGGTAGGTTTTATCCTTCAACCCTTAGATCCACATCCATCTGCTCAGCGACTACCTCCTGTTCTTCAACAAGTGTTGGGCTCACTAGTTCCAGTGATGGATACACACCCACATCTACAAATATTGCCTATTGATTAGGGTTTTCTACCTCTGTGGTTACTTTCTCTGTGGACTTTGCAACATTTTGTGTGTTTCACGTTACTCGACAGGGAGCTTCCACCTTCATTGGTGCCATTTTGATAGATCTCAAATAAATTTCTCTAACTTATTTCTTAACCTCCTTGGAAATACCTTCGCATGCTCAGATCTCTCTCCTTATCTCTCATCTAATCCAAGTCACAACAAGGATTACCTTGCAAGTTTCCTTCTTTTATATGGCCTGTCATAAATGCTCTTTCGTATCCCACTTTTTCGTTCACTACCTTTTTCTTTTTCCAACCACTTTTTGTTTCAATGCGCTATGTTTTCACTTTGTCAAACTTGTCCTCTGCGTAATATCTTGAGTTTTTTCACACCAATTTATTGTCTGCTATGTGTTGTATCTTCCAATTATCTGTCTACCACTTATCCATCTACTCACTTCTTTTGGGATTTTTCTCATTTTTCTACTTTTTTCTTCCTCTTTCTTCTTTTTTACTCCTACTATATACAATATGTACAGTTCTCCTTTATATGTTGCAACTACTGAGGGTTGGTAGATCGAGTATCCCTATACAGTTTCATTCAACTACCATTTACCAGTCCTTGAATCTCCTTGCCTGTTAAATCTTGCAGTTGCACAACACCTCCATCTATGACAAACTTTATATCATATGGCCCTAGCCAATACATCATAAAATTCCCTGGGTGCTGCAAATATTTACTATCATAGAGGAGAACCAAATCTCCTTCCTTGAAGTTCCTCTTGTTGATGTGTCTATCATGCCAAGATTTATCAATTTCTTTCTGTACTCCCTGATGGAAACCAGCTACAATCATTTCTTATAATTCCATGATGTGTGCCATTATTTCTTGAGTTGCACCTCTTTTGTCATGTTTGTAATTGCTGCAATTTGTAGACTAGGTATCAAATACTCTAGAGGAACTATTTATTCCTGTCCATACACTAATATGAACGTTTTTTGCCCTGTAAGTTTCTTACATGTAGTTCTATAGGCCCATAACATTGCTAGTATCTTCAAATCCCAATCATCCCTATTCACATTGCAAATATTGGTTAAGGAATTCTCCAATATCTTATTAAATGATTCCATGGTTCCATTAACCTGAGGATGGTAAGGATTACTCTTATGATGATGTATCTCGAATTCTTCAGTCATTCCCTGGATAGTACTCTTGATAAAATCAGTTCCTTGATCCCTCATCAAAATTATAGGGAATCTAAATATTGTGACTACTTGCTCAAATAAGAAGTGCATTGTAGTCTCTATGTTTCAATCCTTCATTGGTGTTGCTTCATCCCATCTGGTCAAATATTTTTTCATTGTAATAATATACCTTGCTCCTGATCTTTTGGTTGGTGGATTAATTGGTCCTACAAAATCTACTTCCCATTTGTCAAACACCTTCAATGTTACTTGAGGTATTAATGGCATCTCAACCCTCCTGGATGGATTTCCAACCCTCTGAAAAACATCACGATTATGAAAATACTCCTTTGAATCCTTGTGGATTGTTGACCACTGTTACAACACTTTAGAAATTTAAATTTTTAACTTTGAAATCTTTTCGGTTTTTATTCTTTAAAAATAAATCACAAAAAACTTAAGAAAATTGTCCTTCATTGAATAAATATATGTTTGTTATATCTTGACATGGCGCTTCCAATATCATCCAATAAAGAGTTTTAGTTGATTGGATCAATGGCTCCCACGATTTTGGATTTCTAAAGTTGCGCGAGTGTTAAATAAAAGAAAATTATAAAGTCACTTTGGGACTTTGTGATTCGGGAGTTTCAAACTCAGGATATGTAAAGATAAAAAAAACCTGAAGTTTCAAAGCTCTGGAGTCTCAAAGATAGGTTCCCATGAAAATATTTTAAATAAGATTGGCTGATGAGTCACATGACACCTGTCAAAAAATTTATTTTGGCTGACCCGTGGCACTATTTTTGGGCATTTTTGTTAGATCATTCACACATTTTTAGGTGACATTGTTGGAGTTACTTCACACACACCTAAAAAAAAAATTCCCTAAGGTTTTTCCTTGTTTATTAGTTATTATTCAATCTCCTATATTTTAGGAAAAATATTCCTCTAGGGATAATATTCTCTTCAGTTTTCACTTCAGTTTGATTGGTTGAGTGGAGTCTAGATGCTACATTGGCATTGTCACCATGGAACATTGGGATCATCACCAACTAATGTGCATTGTCCTTGGGATCATCACCAAACTAGTGCATTACCCATGATTCCTTGATCTCCTCCTCACTTCACTCTATTTTCGTTAGTTAACTGAAGACTGGTAGACTAGTTAACTCAGCTAGGTGGCAGTTCACTACTGTAACTTCCCAAGAGACTAGACTAGGCGGAAGTTTACTCTTGTAACTATTGGTGTGTGTCCATATCACTCTAGACCACCACTATGGCGCATTGTTTGACTTATAAAAAGTATATCATGTGTAAATTATTCATTATTCATTCGGATAATGAGAATTATTCCATTCTTTCTCTCTTGCTTCTTCTTTCTCAATTTCTCTCTGCAAATGTGTGGGTTAGTTTCTAATTAGATCTATTATGTGTAGGTTCAACACATTTACATACATGTGTCACTCACCTTTTCATGAAACGTCATCAAAATTAATGTCATCACTGCCACATCACTCTGAGATATTGTCCTTCGAAAGATAAATCAAAGAACAGATTCAAAAACGTCGGAACACTGAAATATCGAAGCACTTGTGGTCATGATAAATAAAACACTTAAAAAAAACTTAATAAATTAAACAGGTTTAACTAGCCATGATTAACGATAAGTAATCACTCCCTGGATTTATCCATCAAGAGGTATCTATTGTCTTGCATTCAAAACCCCCGAACGTCGAACTACTGAAGTAGTCACCGCACATACACGCTCATGAATGACCAGAGCTCATAAGTTTTGGAGTCTCGAAGTACTTAAAAAAAGGTTTGATTATTTTCTCTATGAATTCATCCTTCGAGAGATATACATCTTGTTGCATTCAAAACTCCCAATGCCAAAGTTCTGAAGTAATTAAAACTAAAAGAAACTTTAATCCATGATTAATTAAAACAAAAAAGTATTTAATAATTGATTAAATTCTTCGTGAATTCAGTCTTTAGAATATATCGAATGTTTTTCCTTCAAAACCCCTGAATGTCGAACCACCGAAGTATGTTTTCTTAATTACATCCATTAATAATACACCCAGCTAACTAGGGTTAAATATTGGGATAATTTTTGCGACCATTGGGTAATAAATTTGATAGATTTTGGAATGATTACTCTGTCAGTAGATTAATACAAAAATAGCTAGACATTAATTTTTTTTGTAAATAAAGGAATTTCAAATTTCAAATCATTTTTCCATTATCATATGAAATTTTTGAATTCATCATTGTGAGCTCAGAGGTTTTTCTTCTCACAGGAGGGTTAACTTCATCTTTCGAAAATCATGGTGCTACGCAAAACCAAAAAGAAGCAAGATTCATAGACTAATGAATCAAACTCAAATGCAGATATACTCTGAGATACTACTGCTCAATTGACATACACCACCAAATCTTGGAAACAAGTTTATGAAATTTTGTAGCATGAACTTTCTCTCTGTCTAGATGATTCAACAGACGAAGATGATGATAGATGTTTATCTAATCTTAGACATGTAGTGAAGTCCGAATTACACAAAGTTGTTGCAAGGCCGAAATTTATGTCTTACACTGATATGATGAATTGGGCACTAGAACACGTGGATATCCCAAAAAGAAGAATATTTAGTCACGAGAAGAACCTCATCGACTCTTTTCGACCCGAGGATATTCAAGTAATGTATAAATTCTTCTAAAACCAAATATACCTACAATTCATCATTTATATTGAAGATTGAGGATGAGGAATGCACCAAATATGATAGAACCATCCACGATATAGTGAAAACTTCATGGGGTAATCCAAGTAAGTTCAAATCTGATACCCATGGTGTATGTTCTACAACATCCTGTGATGCTCATATCATGTACAATGCCATGATTCTCTGTAGAATTTTCGTTAGGAAAAATCCTGCGCATTTTACTATATAATGGGTTCCCATAATCCATGAGGTTGTTGAGGGTTACACTTTTGATTGGGGAAAAATGTTATCAGACAACTTAGTCGAGGAAATTGTGGAATACAATATGTTGAAATCTAAAGGAGAACATGCCCCCATTTATATGTTTGCATTAATTATGGATGCAATCTATTTCAGGACCCCATTTCCTCTCATGAATTGGAGTTGGACTCTGACAAGCACTGAGCCCATACATTTTTATCACTCTAAATTATGGGAGGAAAATTAAAAGGACTTCTTCTATGAAATTTATCATAATGTAGTAATCCCAATTCATGTAGCTATCTATGGACAACCTCCCCCCATAATTTCAAAATAGATCATTGGAAATTTGGGTGTTATTGCAGATTGGTATGTTGATGAAAATGTTTCCTAGATCAGAGTGTTTGGCTGCTATATATATTCACATTCTCTCCCTGGATTCCTACCTGACAAACTGGTTTGTAGAGAAGTAGCTTATCAAACAGTTTCAGGAGGAATAACTAAATAATTTAAGGCCACATAGAAAAGAGTGTGGCCAAACTTTCCCATACATGTTGGTGTGTTTTCATTATCTGATTTTGGACACACTAAGGTTGAGGCTTCAGCCTTGGAAGATATCAAATTGGTTGACATTGAGTATAAAAGGAATGATCCTCATAGGGTGGTTGAAAATCATTTATCCCAATTCAATATGAAAAGATATATACATGAATATTCCCCCAATGATGAAATTTTTAGAGGAGTAAGATCTTATGATGAATTTGAAAGAAAATTTCAAAATTTTCCTCAAGATCAACAGTCAGGCTTCCTCAGTTTTCAAAATCATAGAAGGAAAAGTCTTCCCAAGCTCTTGCAGGGAGAACAAAAACTTAATCCAACTTCAAAGGTGATAGAATTGACAAAGCCCAAGCAACATAGATTGCCTGAGGACAAGGCTAAGGATGTGGATAAGAGCACAGATACATTATCCAAAGATGAAATAATATCAGTACCAAGTAAAGCTGAGAAAAAATTATTAGCATCATTTGAGGTTTTCATGAAGCATGGGCATACTTTTCAATTTTCATTTCCTAATATTGAAACTCCAATGAAATATGCCACAAATCCAGAAGAATTAATTGCAGTTAGTTCACCCATACCATCATTAACTCTTCTAGCTACAAGTTCTGAGTTACCTGGTTCGGAGGTTATTAATATATATGACCTCACACCTATTCAACCTGAAGAAATTTGTTAGGATATTTAGACACTTAGGAGTTAGTTAAGATCTACTTGGTATAATGTGTTGTTAGGTAAAAGTGTGTTTCTTAGTGTGTTTCTTTAGTATGCATTAGTATGCATTTGTAGTTAGGAAATCTGACGGTCATGATATGTTCCCGACATAAAGTGATCTGACGATTCATACTCTCCTCGATATTAATGGCCATTGATATATGTCTTGACACCCGATTGGTCCATCATATCTATTTAAAGACTATGGAGGGTCATTTTTCGATGATCGATTGTGAGAAAATCTCTTGTAAAATCTCTCTGTAATTTTTTTCTTTTGCATTAATAAACTACTCCAAGTGGTCATGTTGGTTGGGGTCGTGGATGTTTCCCCGTAGGAGTTTTACCACGTGAAAACATCGGTGTGTTGATATTTTATCTAGTTACGTGAGTGATTACTGAAGGTTTTCGTCCTCTGTTGGAATACATGTGTTGTCGAACATGGTATCATAGCATTTTTGAAGACCCGCTCCTGTTGTAGATTGAGATCATGAAGTTGGTTGCCTCATCTCCATTTTATTTCATTTATGTACATTTATGGGCTAATAATATTGTTGCATTGCATCCGAAGTGGTCATTTCAGTCAGGAACACTTTTCGTTTCACTCGAAAAGGTTTTTGTTTGCCCAAGATACGACCATTTCAGTCAGATCCGGAGGTATAAATCCTGAATACACATTTTTTAAATTTTTGCAGAGTATCATTTTGGTTTTATTTCGGATTTGTATTATTTATTTCTGGGTTGCTACTCTTTTAGATCTGTGTATTATCTTTTCCCCGTGCCCTGTGCGATCTTTGAAAATCAGAAATATATAGGAATATGTGCATCTTCCAAGTAAGCTAACCAAGATCTAACCCTTGTTGTCATCGAGAAGCGAATTTTTTCTCTTGTGTAAAAAGAGTTTTTTTTTAGCACGCTCTCCAAGCCATATTCAACAACAACAACAATCCTCCTCTGAAAAAATACAATATATTTTACTAGACCATTTGGCTAAAATTTTCCTTATTAAGTAAGAGGTCTTGAGTTCAAGTCTCTCTTTTGTTACTTTTTTTTTTTAAATTCATGCTCAAATTGTAAAGTGTATTTCACTTCAAGTATAAAAGTGAATCACTATAAGTAGCTTTATTATTTTATTTTAGAGTTATTTATTTTGCATACAGTTTTTCTTTTATAAACTAACTTCATTGTAAAAGTGATCACCACTTCTCTTTATAAAAGTGGGTCACTTCATAAAGCAACTTACACTATCACATGGTCATTTGGTTACGGTTTATGCCTTTTTTTAAAAGGGCATAACTCTCACATCCGAAGTCCATTTTCAGTACCATTTTTTTTTTAAACCGCATAACTTTTCAATATATTTCCATCCAGATCATCAGTTTCATCTTTTAAATCCATATTATATGCATATAAAATATGGATTCTACAAGTAATCTCTTTCTTACCAGCACCAACTACTTCTAATGGAAATCTCATATGGAAGATTTATTAAAAAGTAAAGGCTTGTACCATATTACCTTGGGAAAGGAAAAAGCACTCACTGATGATGATAAGAAAGTCAAATGGGCTAATAGGAGTGACGAATCACGTGGAATAATCAGAATGATCATCTCTCCTGATTTAAGGTTCCACCTTAAAGAAATTGATGACCCCAATGAAGCTTGGGAAAATATTGAATCTGTTTTTGGTAAACTCAATATTATTCGAGCACAACAGTTAGAAAATCAAGTACTGACCTTAAGTCCAAGTGATTTGTCTTGCCTTGGAGACTATCTATCTAAGTTTAAAACACTCATAATTTTATGTGAAGAATGTGAGATATAAATGGAGGAAGAGCGTTGAATCTATCTTATTCTTTCTAAGCTAGGTAGTGCATATTTTGTGTTCGTATATACCTTTTATTCCATGAGAGAGGCTCTAGGGAAAACTTATAAAAAACCCACACTTGAGTCCTTTTGTACTGCTTTGATTAGAAAGGAAGATAAGCTTGTACAACTTGGAGTGATCAGCACTGTAAGTACCTCCAACAAAGCCTTAGTTACCTAGAAGAAAGATAAACCCAAGTATCACAAGAAGCAGCATCCTCGCTACAACAACAAGCAACATAAGGGTCCCAAACCCACTCAGACAGCTTCAACTCCTAATAGTGACAAAGGAGCAAAATATAAAAATAATAATACTAACAGACATTGCAACTTTTGTGATAAATATGGTCATGATGAGTCCAAATGTTTCAAGAATATGGAAACTTTAGAAGCAACGATGAAGAAGAACAACATCAATATTGATTCTACTTCTTCTTATTCTTCTCATGGACATGAACTTTTCACTTCTAGTTTCTCCTTCAATAAAACTTCTACTTCTTCTTCTTATGAGTGGCTTATTGATTCAGGAGCATCTTATCATATGGATAAGGATAAAGACATATTTTCTTCTCTAAATGAATGTAACACCAAGAAAATATTTGTTGGTGATTATAGATCTATTAGTGTTGTAGGATCTAGAACAGTTCAAGTAGATAATGGTCATTTCAATGATGTATTATGTGTTCCAAGTATTTCTTGTAACCTTCTATCAATATATCAAATCACTCATTCAGGAGAAGGTAAAACTGTAGAGTTTTCACCTCACAAAGTTGTAATCAAGGATCTAAAATATCCTAAGCATGTTCTTACAACTGGAATTGTTGATGATATTATCAGGTTGTACAAGTTTGAAAACTTTGGGTCATCATATTTTTCATCAGTTTTTGTTTCTCATAGCAATGACTTGAGAAAACTTTAGCATGAGTGGTTTGGTCATCTAAACTGTCGCTCGTTGCAGCAACTATGTAATCAACAAATGGTGACTAGTCTTCCTCCCTTTTCATGCAAATATGGTGTTTGTGTTGGTTGTGTTATCAACAATCATAATCAAGACAATTTTGACAAACGTGCCTCTTGGTACACCTCGGGCCCTTTCCAACTTGTTCACAGTTATTTGTGTGGTCCACTTTCTTCTCCTTATTTTTCTGGGTGCAAGTATTTCTTAATTTTCATTGATGAGTTTTCTAGACATACTTGGGTTTACTTATTAAAACAGAAGAGAGAAATTTTTGACAAGTTTTTGGCCTACAAGGCCCTTGTAGAAAAGCAATCTCGACATCAAATTCAAAAGTTAAGAACAGATAATGGAGGCGAATATGTGAACAATAATTTTACAAGTTATTGCACTACACAGGGAATCCAAATATAACACATTGTTCCATATACACCACAACAAAATGGTGTTGTTGAGAGAAAGAACCGCACATTAAAAGAAATGGCTAATTGTATGATACAATCTAAGGGATTAAGTCTAAAGTATTGGGTGGAAGTAATCAACTGTGAAAATTAAATAGTCAACTGCACTCCCAGAACGACTCTTAAAAATATAACACTGGAAGAAGCTTGGACTAAAATTAAACCAGATGTAAGTCACTTCTGTGTATTTGGTAGTATAGCATGGGCTCAAATTCCTGATGAGAAAAGGAAAGCATTGTAGCCTAAAAGTGAGAAGTGTATATTTTTTGGTTACTTTGAAGATGTCAAAGGTTATAGACTTCTTCAACCACATTGTAATGAAATTATTATTATAAGAGATGTTAAATTCGATGAAAATCTCTTGGCCTACAAGCCTAACTTAGCGATTCTTCCTTCTTCGGCCTGCAAGCCATCTTCAACGTTTGTGCATTATTATGTTCCTATTCTGGTTTCTTATTCAGATGATGAAAGTGAGGATGAAAATTCACCTCCTCCTTCTCACCTTCCTCTAGATGAATTCTTTGAACCTGAACCAGCACCAGTTCCACCACTTCCTAAATGGGTCTGTTCAACACAAGAAGAAGCTGGTGGTCTTGTCAGTGATCCTTTAGATCAACGTTGAACACGTTCATAGTTTCAGTGAGCCTCTTCTCTTTTGGCACATCAGAGACTCGCGATCCAGAGACATTTGCACAAGCTTCAGGTCATCCATATTGGGATACACCAATGAATGAAGAGTATCGTTCTTTAATGGAAAATGATACTTGGGATCTTGTACCTCTTCAAAGAGAAAGAAAACTTGTCAGATGTAAATGGGTCTACAAAACTAGGTATGCATCAGATGGAAGTGTTGAAAGACACAATGCTCTGTTAGTTTCCAAAGGATTTTCCCAAGTTGAAGGAATTGACTATAATAAAACCTTTTCCCCGGTCGCAAAAATGAATTCCATCTACTTTGTTCTTTCCCTTGCTACCTCACATAAATGGGAGTTTCATCAGATGGATGTTAAATCTTCCTTCTTGCATGAAGATTTGCAAGAATAAATCTACATGGAACAACCTCCTGGCTATTTCCAAAATGACTCTAGCCTTGTTTGTAGCCTTAAGAAATATCTTTATGGTCTTAAGAAAGATCCCCGATATTGGTATGCCAAAATGGACATCTTTCTTATTGACACTGGATTCTCTAGATGTCATTCTGATCCTAATATCTATACCAAGAAAGTAGGAAGCCATATCATAAGCATTGTCCTTTATGTTGATGACTTTATCCTTACTGGTAGTGACTCAAAACTTTTAAACCATGTGAAAACCATCCTTAAGAAGAAATTTGAAATGATAGACTTAGGATTTTTGCACTATTTCCTTGGCCTCCAAGTTTTGCAAATCAATGAAGGAATTTTTCTTTCCCAGTCTAAATATGGTTGTGACCTTCTTAGTTGCTTTCACATGGATGATTGTAAACTAGCCCCTTCTCCCTTCCAGTTTAGAGTCATTCTTACTGTCACTTGTACTTCTCCTAAAGTTGATGCCACCATGTACCGTCAGTTAGTTGGTAGCCTCTTATACTTGACCTGTACCCATCTTGATCTTTCCTTTTTTGTGGGTCTTGTTGTCCAGTATATGCAAACACCCCATGAAATCTATTGGAAAGTAGCTAAAAGGATACTTCGCTATGTCTGTGGTACAGTTTAGTTCAGGATACATTACAATTCAAGGGGGGCTCCTTTATTGGTTGGTTTCATTGATTCAAATTGGATCGACGACCCTGATGATCGGAAGTCTACTGTAGGTTATGTTTTCAGCCTTGGTTCAAGACCTGTCACTTGGACCTATAAAAAAAAACAGGCTATTGCACTTTCTTCAGTAGAAGCAGAGTACCGAGCAATGGTAAATGCAAGTCAAGAAGCCTTGTGGCTTCGACTAATCCTTTCATATTTTGGACTCGAGCAACAGCATTCGACCATCCTTTGGTGTGACAATCAGAGTACCATAAAGCTCTCCAAATACCCAGTTCAACATCAGTGCAACAAGCACATCGAGATACACATGCACTTCATCAGAAATCTCATTCATGATCAAGTTATTGAAGTGCTCTTTTTCCCTGCAGAAGATCAAGTTAAAGACATTTTCACAAAGTCTCTTACAGAAGCACATTTTTCCAAACTTTGATCTATGTTAGGAGTTCAGGAAGTTTCCATTAAGGGGGGATAGGATCTAATGCTTCCTCCCTTCTCCTATTTGGTCAACATTGTAAATCCTTCAATCATATCCCAAGTTGTTCTTAAGGGGGGATGATAGGATATTTAGAAACTTAGGAGTTAGTTAAGATCTACTTGGTCTAATGCATCGTTAGGTAAAAGTTTGTTTCTTAGTGTGTTTCTTTAGTATGCATTAGTATGCATTTGTAATCGGGAAATCTGACGGTCACGATATGTTCCCAACATAGAGTGATATGATGGTTCATACTCTCCTCACTCTTAATGACCATTGATTTGTGGCTTAACACCCGATTGGTCCATGATCTCTATTTAAAGAGAATGGAGGGTCATTTTTCGATGATCAATTGTGGGAAACTCTCTTGTAAAATCTCTCTGTAATATTTTTCTTTTTCATTAATAAACTGCTCCAAGTGGTCGCGTTGGCTAGGACTGTGGATGTTTCCCTGTAGGGGTTTTACCACGTGAAAACATCATTGTGTTGATCGTTGATCTAGTTATGTGAGTGGTTACTGAAGGTGTTCATCCTTTGTTGGAATACCTATGTTGTCAAACAAAATTCCTTCATCAAATTTCTTTTTCAACAAGAAAATGAAGGCTATCATAAGAAGGGAATCTTGACATAAGGAAGGAGTAGTTACCAAAAAGTGTAAAATGATATATGATGGACAGGGACAGAGTGACCCTGAATTTGGAAAAGAAGTTGCATACTCATTGGGAGCCTTTGCAATTGCCAATTAGTGGTCCGTGGATACTCTCACAAAACAGTTGGAACAAAAGAATCTTCTGATTGAACAATTGCATAATGATATGCAACAAATGGAAATTAATGCCATAAATAAAATCAATTTTGATATATAGAAAATCAAATGGGGTTTTGAGCAACAGATAAAGCAGTTGGAAGACAAATTATAATTAAGTGTTCAAAACCAATAGGTGATAAATACTATGCTTTCCCAGTGAGACAGGTTAATATATCAATTGCAGTCTCGAATAACGTTATTTGAGAGCACAGGAATGGATATCTCTGCATTTAAAAAGAAAACATCTAAATTAAATGGAAAGTTGGAAACTGTCCAACAAGACTTATACCAAAATATGGATATTATTCAAAAACATTATCAAGTGATCAATAATTCCTTATAGAATATTCATGAAAAGGGGAAGGAAGCCTATACATCCAGGTCCAAATTCCAATAATTCATAGTATGGAGACAAAAAATCAATGTACCTGGGCTTGCCCCTTTTTCACAGTTTGAGCAGATAAAGGGAGAAATGCCTTTAAAGGTATAGGAAACAAATCTTGAAGAAAGAAAGAGGTTGTCTAGAGTGGTAAAATATTCTTGTCTTAACACTCTCTCAGTTGTAGATATGAAAATGGTTGAGTTTGGTGGCAGCGTTATCCCTAATACACTTGAACAAGTTGAGATTGAAAAGAGCAAAGAGAATTCAAAGAAAAGTAGAGAGAGTGTACAAAGTGTTATCCAACAGGTAAATCATGTTGATTTACAAATTATAAATGATATGTTGGTAAAACCGAGCTTACAACATCAGGTTACAGCACAAGCAGTTGTGAAAATTCAGGAGAAATTACCATTGGTACACAAAAAGGTTTTCGCATTTGAGTTGATTGCAAATGTCGAACCTTCCAATTTTGTTTTGTCATTAATGGAACTTCATGCTCAATTCAATGATAAAAAAAAAAACAAGTACAACCACGAGCAAATAAAGGACAAGTGAAGTGCCAGCAAACCAAAGAAATATCACGGAAATCAGAAAAATTCTGCATTGTATCTTTTAGTTTTAATTGTATTCTATTTTTTATATCAAAGAATGTGGAATGTCTAACTACTTTGGGTTAAGAATTTTTTTTTAAATAAACAGATCTAAGATCTATTCAAGGCTTGTTCTTTCTGAATGTAAAATAGAACTTACTGAATATCAATTAGAAAGAGAAGAGAGACATTCTATGTCTCATTTCCTTGAGTTATGTGTTTCATGTGTATTTCCATTTCCTAATCATATTTTCTTAACTTAATGGTTCTTGAGGATTGAAAGACCACAATTTAGTATAATAGATGTGTTTTTTGATAGGTTCAGTCTAATATAAGTAAAGGTAAATTTCCCATTGAGGATTCATATCTGAAGTGTGAGTTTGGAAATTTCACCAAGTACATCTTCTTGGGAAAAGTGTGCACCTCTCTTGGGTGCTAGTATTCTAGGGTTTTTGAGAACCCTTTTGTGGTCTAGGTGTTTATGGTGGTGGAGGTATTTCTCTTGAAGAATATAGCAAAGGATTGGTTGAGTTTTATTTCCTTGTTGGGAAAGGTTTCCCAGGATACTTCTTGTGTACTTGTGCATGGTGTTTCTTCTTGTGATCTTGGTTGCTGCAACAAATTGTCTATGGTTTAAGTAAAATGATAAAATGGAATGAACTTCATGCTTAAACCTAGATTATTGAAAACTCAGCACTACTCATCATTATATATCCCTTTTTCTGATATACAGATTAATTTCCTTTGATTTGTATAATGTTATGACTCCATGCCCAATGGAATGCCTCTGCAAACTTTTTGTTTCCCTCTCCCTTTATTTCTCATCTTTTTAATGCACCTACTCAAACCATTATAATCCATTTACATTTTGATGGGTATTGGGATTATCCTCTAGCAGTATGAGGGTGACTCTCAGTGCTAACACCTTCCAATGTATGAATAAAGTGATCCATCCACTCTTCTGGTGGTACTAATCTCTATTGAATTATACATCTTTATACATGTTCTCTGGGTTGTCCCATTCCATCATAATTCTCCACATATATATCCTCCTATTCTGCACCAAATCTGATGTGCAATATCATTTTTCATTGATACCAATTATGAATCTTCTTCTTATGAGTACCCCACCAATGTGTAGGTGTATATTTTAAAGTAATATCCAAAACTGGTAACCTCTAACTTTCAAAAATGTCTAACTCAAACTTTGTTAAAAATTCCTCTAAATCATTCTAACCATAAAAAGTAGGAGGTTCTCTTACCTATGTACCAACCCATGTTAGTGCATGGGTCATCATTGTGCATCTTCTAGTAGATAACTCATGCAAACGTTGCTGTCAATTCTCCAATCCTGTATCTGAGTCTGAATCACATGAACTAATGCTTCTCCAACTAAGCATTCCATCTATTTTTGGGTTAACTTAATCTTCTTCATGCGCAGTAGTTCTATACAGGTGGTTTATGTATTCTATAATAATATTTTATGTCGCAGGTTCAACATACCTTCCTCCTTATGAAGGATCTAATGTTGCCATAACTTTGTATTCTCATGATTCAAATATCATTTTTCTAGTATTCAGGTTAATACTAGCTTGATTGTTAAAAGACCAATCCATAACCAATAATGTTGTATATGGTGAAGTGTTATATACTATGTCAATCACTTCAAAGTCTATCATAGTGCGCACACTATCTAGATACACTGGTATCTCCTTCAATCTACCAATTGGCACCACTCTATGTTGATTTTCTAGCTTCAACTGAATAGGTGAATACCCGAGTGTAGGTTACCCCATAGCTTCCCATGTCTTCTTAGGAAGAACATTTACTTCAAAACCCAAGTCTAATATGATATCCCCCATGTTAAAATCTCCAATGTTTTCATTCAACCTAAATTCCATACTTGTTCTTCTCTTCTTACGAACCTGATTGACTCTCTTTTGTTCTAGTTTCATCTCTTCTCCAAAATTTAACTTCTCTAATAGACTCTATAATAATTGTAAAGAGATTTTATCATTCAACAACTTCACACAAGACCCCAAAATGTTTCTCAGATTACTTACTTGTTTTGATGGCTAATCCCTACTGGTCTGATCAAATAAGTAAGGCATGTAATAGACTAGTACATCATCTCCTAGATTTGTTCTTGAGGTAGACACAATATTCTCCTTCAAAATATCTTGTCTTGCCTCCTTGAATGTATCCTTCTCTTTGCATGCATCAAAATTCTATTAGGGTGTTGTATTCTTTCTGACCCACTGGTACTGGTCATGATCCTTGTTTGCTACATCTGCTCCTATCTTGGCTCCACCTCTAGTAACTATATTAATAGTATTCCCATCCTCTTCTCTAGTTTCCACAACAATACATTGAACATTTTGGTTATTT
The DNA here is from genome assembly GCA_009831015.1 of Picea engelmannii. Classification (NCBI taxonomy): domain Eukaryota; kingdom Viridiplantae; phylum Streptophyta; class Pinopsida; order Pinales; family Pinaceae; genus Picea; species Picea engelmannii. The sequence goes on along the minus strand of ML801455.1, from coordinate 105,550 downwards.
TAATTCCTCTTTTCCTGTATCTTTAATAGAATTGTTGGAAATTCGTTTGTGTCATAATCTGTTGTGAGAAAATAAATACATATCATTGGTGGTTGTGGAACATATCTTGCATAATGTCTAGGTTTCTGATTTTTGTGACAAACTACTGGTCCTCTTCCTCCGTGACCTTCTCCTCTGAATCCTCCTTTGTTACCTTGATTGTCTCCTCATGGGGTATTATATTGTGGTGCATGATTGTACTGTGGTTGTGCATTATTATATTGCAGTGGTGCTGCAAACTGTTGTGAATTGTTATATTGCGGTGGTGCTCCAAATTGTTACAAGTTATTATACTATGGTTGCACTGTAAATTGTTGTGTGTTGTTATATTGTGGTTGTTGCATATGTTGTCCTCTCATTAATTCATCCTACACCCTATAAGTATATGATGTCCTTTCCTTCATTATTTCCAAGGTTCTGTAATCTTTGTCTTCATGTCCAACTGACTTGCAAAAATTATGAAATATAGTCTTGGGCATCATTTGATACTTTTGCATCATGGGACAATGATAGGGATCATATCCATGTGTTTTAAATATCTCACACCATAGTCCTCCTACAGGTAAAGGATTCATCCTTCCTGTCTCCAAGTATTGCACAAAGGTTGGGAACTCATTATTATGATGTTCTTCTTTTCTGCATAATTTGCACTAGATATATTCAATCTTTTACTTTCCCTTATTCTGATTCAACTAAAATGTCAAGTTATTCAAATATTCTCTCAGCTCTTCCATAGTTGAATCTGTATTCTTATACTGATTTTCCTCTAACTACAAGGCTGCTTGCAAGGCCTCGCCCTAAGTTTGAAATTTTTTTTGCCTCAATGGATACTTCAAATGTGCCAATAATGAATTAAAAAATAAGTTTATATGTTGCATATCTGTGATAGGATACTTCGAATTACCTTTCAGTCTCTTGAACTTCTGATCAACCTCCCAGACTGACTCACCTGGATTATGTTTGATCTCTATCATCACATTCATGAACTGATCATCTGAACTAGGTCATTGAAATTCATTGATCAATGCCTTCTTCACATATGTGACAGTTGTAGGTGCTCCTTGTGGATTGTTTACTGCGATACCAATATACCCTTCCAGTGCGTGGTCTCTGAATTTGATCTCCATTTGCGCAACTTTTTTATCTTCATATGTAATCTTCTTAGCTACCCAAATCTTCTCACAAATAAACAAATGCTTCTATGGGTCCTTCGACCCTTCAACACGGAACTCTGGTATCTGAATAGTTGGATCTACTTATGCCATTATGAATTTTGTTGTACTACCACCTCCACATGGTGTAGATACTTGACTACTACTAATTGAACTTATACTTTTACTTGAATTTCCCCTGGAACCACGTCCTACTAAAATCCTTCTACCACTAATAACTTATTATCTAAGTGATTTTTCTTCTTCGAATGTCTTAGTCACACATGGGATTGTGGGTTCCACACTAATTCAGATCTGGAATGGAGAGCCTTATTATGCGTAGAGCCCTTGACCTCTGTTTTTACTCCCATATCTGGCACGCAGGATTTACTCAACCATCCCCATCACATGGAGATCCTCTACCTCCTCATCATCACTGTCCAAACCCTCTCGCTCAGCTACTTCCCTCTTTTTCCTATTGATATTAAACTGGTAGGGTCTTTTGTTGTGCATCACTATTGATATTTCCATTATCTCATTGGTTTATTCCTTAGCCATATTAATGGGGTCCATTGCTTCCTTCTTATGGCCTCTCTCTAGAGCCCTCTCCATATCTTATATATTCCTTAGTGCTTCCCCCAGTTCCCCCATGTGCGCAGAGTGATTTAGTTGTCTGACTCAATTGTCATCACTCCTTTATCATGCAATAAAATCTTGATCAACATGTAAAGTGATCGAATGTACCTTTCTCTTAGTCCCTTCAGAAACTCCTACTCTATAGCAGTGTAAGACTTCACAGTATCAACTATAAAATCAATGATAAATATTTCAATAATATTGACTAACGATAAATCCACTACGCACATGAATTTGTTATTGATTCTGTCCAACTACACAATGTTCTCAGGATTCCACTCTATCGTCTTTATCTAAAAATTTGGATGTGTATCCTTCAACCTCAATATCCACTATTGCAATAATTCTAGAAAATAGCAGAAAAATTCATCATGAAAATCAATAAACACATACCTCTGTAAATACTGGCGTAGTGTATACCTAGATCTTCTATTTTATTTATGCACAAACTCGGTTTTCTTTGTCTCCAACCATATTTCAATCTCTTGCTTAGTTAGATTCCATGGCCTAAACATCCCTTTTTACCACTACATTATATTCATCATATCCCCTCCAATCCAATCTTCTGAGTTCCAACCATAAATTGAACCATTTTTTGGATGTATGCGCTGACCCAGGTTCTACCTTTGTTCTCCAACAAAACCCCAGAAACCATTTCCCTTCTGGAGACTAGAAGGAAACACTGTGCACAAACTGCACAACACAATCTCACCCGAGATGGATTATGGATGATTTCATGACTCAAATGTCTACAACCGTGGAAGGGATAAATCTCATGAGGATGTTATGCATACTTATGCTTCAATATTCATCATATCTACCACACCATCATTCAGATCTACCATTCGTTTAAAATTTAACATTCATTCTTCAAAAAATAACATAATCATTCTATTGGGCACTGCAAATTAACCTTATCATATTCATTCATATATCATAAAATACATTGAAAAACATAAAGAGCAGATTCCACACATTGACATAATATTTTACCGTGGTTCACCCCCCCTAGGCTATGTCCAGAAATAATTGGCATTCTATGCTTCTTTATTCATCTTCGTCAAAATATTGTGTTGTGGGCATTACATCATAAGTTTAGTAATGTTGTGTGAGTCTTACCAGTGTCGCACCAAGATCCACATCTTGCAACTTGACCCTCAGTTACAATCCATCTGAATCAGTATGAGCTCCACAAATTTCAACCAAAACACTCATCAAATACTAACTCAAAACTCAAAAATGTTCTCAAAAATACTCCCAAACATGCCCCAAAGATCATCTCCTATCTACCTCATACATAATATATTTATAGTACAAAAAGTGGGTTAAACCCATTACATTAATGACCAAAACCCTAATGCTAAGTGGATTAGGATTGTCCACATTTCAACATCCTGCATGCAACTGGTCCTCGATCCAATTGTTTCCTTATCACGTTGTCCTTTCTTCTTCCTCTGACTTTCCTCTTTCCTTGCCTTGCTTTTCCTTCTTTCTTGGCACGTTGCTTTTCCTTATTTACTGGTGTGCGCTCCAACTATCCTCCAAAACTATTGTGCATTTCCCAAAAATAGCCTACTCCAATAGGCGCCCAACACTTACCTGTGGCTCATCCAGAGCCACTCAGACAGTCTTTTCATCTTTGATAGACTTCTCCAACTCTTGGAATCTACCTGAAATCTCTTCAACATGAATCTTCACCTGTGCGCTCTTCTCTACAACAAACTCCATAATTTGCGCAATGATATGATCTTTCATTATTTCTTCAGCTTCCAACTTAATTTTTTCCATATTTCCCTTGGCTGAATCCATATATTTAAACATCTTCTTTACACCTTCATGCAATGGCTCCAGTTGGGCCTGCCTCAACTAATTCTTTGTTTGCATATTCTTCAATTCTTCCTGTAAATTATTTGACCCTTGTGCACTCCTTAGCCTATCCTGTATGTCCATTGCCTTCTTATTTTTCTTCAACTCCTACATGGTTGTGTTGACTTATTCCTCCTTTTATTCCAACCCTTGCAACTTTTCATCCTCCTGCAGGCTTGTCCATAGTTGTGTGTTTCTGTCATATAACTCTGTAAATTCCTATATACTTTGCGCCATGTTCTCCATATGTTTGGTCACCTCCTTCTCTCTTTGTGATCTAACTTCTGGTGGAATTATTTGTTTCAAAAGTGCCATCAAGTACATGATATGGATCTTATATTTCTCCATAGCTTGTGTTATTCTTCTAATATTCTCTTATGGTTGTAAATGCTCCCCTTCCTATGCACTAGCCATAATTGTCTAGAATACCTCTTCTATAGTCTTCTCTATCTGGCCAATGTGCTACTTTTCCTCATTCTTCTCAATTGACACTTCGTTGAGGGTTATATTTAGTCTGTCGCTCATATCCTTAACTACTTGTAAGTATGTTGCATATACGTGTGCTCTTGATTGGATCTCTTGTGCTACACTAACGTTTAGTTTATACAACGCTTTAGTGGGGACCTTGGCCAATGTCAAGTCCAAGTGGTCGATATCCTTCAGTTGTTTCTATGTTGTCTCCTCGTCTATCTGCAACATCTCCTGAGTGATAGAAAAATTCTCACTTCCTGACACTATAATCTGGATTGTTTCCTGCACTAGGGCCATATTTTCTTGAACAGTTTATTGTGGTTGCGCCTTTTCCTTCAGTTGCATTGCATTCAATTGAAATTGTTACAAAGTTTCCTTAACTTATGATAGATTCTTTATAATATCCTTTCTTTTCTTCTCGACATTGTCCCATGACTTTGTTGGGAAGTCCTGTATTTTTTCTACCACCAAATATGCATCATCTTCTGTCAATGTCATCTCTGGGACACTTTTGTGCGCCTTCATCTTCTTTCTATGTCCTACTTTCTGTAGCACAAGATTTTTAATTGGTAGTGCTTTTGTTTGCGTTGAAGTTGTAGGTACTTCTATGCCTGGGATATCTCCTCCTTCTAGTTCCTCTTACGTAGGAACAATTGTTTCCTTCTATGCTCTTCCATTAATATCCTTTTGTTGTGCTTCTTTGCAATATACCAGATGAATAATAATATGTAGAACAAAAATATTTAGCAAGCAGTAATAGAACAACAATATTATATCTAGAACAATACCAGAATAACACCAAAAAGAGCACCTTTATTAGAGATAGCAATGTTCACTTGCCTCTTTGAGGGGGAAACCTCTAGTAGAGTAGAACTCTATTACAATAATCTCCAAGACAACATATCCAATTCCTCCTACTCTTATTTATACTAATTCTACCTTCTAAATAAAATTCTATAGGAATATATTTCTACAATAGAAAGATTCTATTAGGTCTTCTTACATTGACTTATTCTCCTTTATTTATTAAGACCTTATGTTGGGCGAAGGCCCATTTTTGGGGAAAAGGCCATTTTTGGAGAGAAAACAATGAAGTAGAAAGAAAAGATAGTTGGAAGGAAAACCAACATATGCAAAGGAATCATGTGAGGTGCGCATGAAAGGGAGGCCTAACTACATTAGGGTTAGGGTTTTTGCATGATATTGTAATGGTTGTTAAATTAAGAGGATGTATAAGTAGCACCTAGGAGGTCTAGGGGAAGAGAGACCAAGAGAGACAGAGAGAAGAATGAGAGGGGGTATAACTGCAACATTTTTAAAATTTCTTGATCTAGAGAAGAGTCGAGAAACTCGATCTCGCGGGTTAGATCGTAGGATGAGGAGCCTGGTGTGATCTAGTCAGCCTCACAGGGATCGGGAATCCTATTGAGATTGTATGATCTAAGACTATAAACACACATGGCGCAAGATATTGTTGAGACATAATAAAATATATTTAGAGACAAATATTTATGGACGTAGCCTAGGAGGTGGTGAACCATGGTAAAAATTGTGTTATGTCATTGAATGTTATGCATCTCCATTGTTTTTAATGATTAAATGCTAGATAAATAAATGAAGGAACTAGCTAGATCTAAGATTCCACATGCATGAGTAAGAGTGACTAAGTAATTAACATGTTAGACTAAATAAATGAAGATTACATGGTACAACTGCAGATCTCCACTTATTCCCAAGCTGAAAGCATCTGATCATTGCAACCACCCATAGAACTATATCAGGTGAGACTGTGCAGTGCACCCTATGTACTGTGCTACCATCTGGTTTACCAGGAGGGTCAATAATTTTAGAGGGATTTTGTTGGAATCTTATTAAGTCTAAACCAGGGTCAACTTATGATAGTAAGGTAATATCAGAGTAGATGAATTAGTTTAAAAACCAACAAATGGTTTTGTTGTCGGTTGGAATAGAATGGGATTGAGTGATTAAGATCTGTTGAAGAAGCATAAAAGGAATATCATATCTGGTGACAAAAATGTTAAAAGAATGAGAGTATAAAAGGGGATGTTGAGACCGTATAACCCAATGAAGGAAAAAATCGAGAGCTGGTTGAAAAAAAAGTAGTTGGAGTTTGCGCAGAAATATAATAGAAACCCAAAGTAAACACCGTGCAAATACCTAGACAAGTACGTATTCAACGACTTGCATGTGTCATTGTTTTATGGAAATCTACACAGGAGATCTAGCTAAAGCAAGTACAAACAAAGATTATCAAGAAAGGAAGAGAGATTCAATATGGAAGAATGAGAAAATATCTTCAGACTACTCCAATGAGTTGATGATTGATACATAGATCATGATCAATATGATACAATGAATGAGTGAAATACACTCATATATAGGAAAAAACATTCCATAATTTAGAAAATAAATCAAGCAGATAGCTTTCCTTAGGAATACATGAATGCATAATAGTGATGGTAAAAATAGAAAGTCTAAAATAGAACTAGTCATTTAACTCCCACTGAACTAGTGTGTCGAAAATAGAAATTTCTCCAACACTCCCCCTAAAGATCACTATGGAGTAAAAAATGAGTCCCGACTACTAGGCCATTTTAGTTACTCATGTACAATGAAACTAATGAACACTAAATAAAAGTGAGGAAAGAGGGAAAACCACGTGGGAACAAAACCCCCCTTCAAAAGATAATGTATCAAAAGAAGAAAATAACAGCTACTAGACAATTGTGTTCTTCACTGCAAGATGATCCCGCAAAGTCTGAAACTTCTGTTCACTGAAATTCTTTGTGAAGATGTAGAAATATTTATGGATCTGATGAAGTCCTTTGGAAACCTATTGGGCCTTGTACCTCTTGATCCTATGGACCCATCTGCACCTAAAAATATTCCTTTCTGGTGGACGTGGAATCAGATGCCAAGTCTAGTTATGTAGGAGTGAGTCATACACCTTCATCATGGTTGCTTGCCATAATGGATTTCCCACAACCCTATCGTAGTTCTGTGGATCAGTAGATTGAACCATATAGAAATGCATGGGCATCGCAGTTTCTGAAGCTAAAAATACATGAAAACGATCTACATGCTGAGATCGAGTTGTCCTCGAATACAACGGATTCCCTGCAAGGTTTTCTTTGTCCTGAAGTTTGGTTTGTTCCTTCTTGGGCATCTCGTAAAGCTTCAACGTTGGCTTCTTATTTGTTTATACTACCTGCTTATTTCCATGTACATAATCTGAGTGTATGGAATCGTCTCTGATGTCTAAAACTTATTGAAGAACAAGAGTATATGCATGTTTCACTGGAGGTGCATGCAATGTACTCTCCTTATGTGTAAGTAGAATAGAGGAGTCATCGTCAGAAAACTTAATGAATTTATACAACCTTGACTTGTGATCCACCTCACCAATTTCAATGATGGAATTGTCATGCATGTCATTTACTGAAACTAAATCTAATGTAAGTTCAACCATTTTACCTTCCTGAGTGATCTGATAAAGTAAGAGCAGATCCATAGAAAGATTTGGAACATGTAGAACATTCTCAAAACTGTCATTGTGGAGTTCCACTCTCCCTTCTCCTGTTATTTCTACTGGAGTATCATCCTCCATGAGAATAGGGGGTCTTGAGCATGGACTCAAAGAAGACTCATGGACTCATGGAATGTACCAAAATCTATAATACATGAATTAGATGAGGAATTAATTACAACCAGAGCATGATGATTACCTTTCTTAGGATCAGGATCTTCTTCCTTTTGCTTCTTGACTCCCTCTAGAATGAAGTTTCCAAGATTGTTCTAATGAATTTCCTGTGCCATAAGATCGATATGTTTCTTCATGCATGTGGATTCTTCATGATTCGGTTTATTGCACTAAGTGAATTTATTTCCCTTCTTCGTCTTCTTGGAATCTAAAGAGTCTTTGGAACCTGAAGACTCATTAAAGGGTTTGGAATATCCCTCCTTCCCGTTCTGTTTGGATGACCATTTTCCATTATGCATGGTGAGTGCATGTGCTTTGGGATATTTCATGAGGGCCATATGTATGATTTTTGTCTACTCTTGTGTAAGAGACTCAATGAACCGAGCCAATGTAGGCATTTTCCAATTTGTTCCAAAAAGACATCTGCCAGAATGGAAATTGGAGGCATATACAGTGTATTTTGGTCCTAACTTGGCCAAGATTGTTAGAATTAGTTGTTTCTCTTGTGTAGACTTGTCAATACCACATTCACCCAAGCTCAAAAGAAAATATTTAAATTTAATAAAAAAATATTATATATTATCAAAACTTTTAGGGTCTAAGGTATTCAACTCTACCTCAATCATATGACCTCGCATCTCATCCTACTTTCCAAAGAGTCCTTCCATGGTGGTCCAAATATCGTTTACAGTCTTGCATTCAGCAACTTGAAACCATAAATCAGTGGATATTAACTCAAGAAGTATTCATGTGGTCATCCTTACGTTTCTCCCATCTCATCTTCTGAATCGTTGATGTAGGTTTTGTTTTTGTCGTCGTCGTCAAATTATACAGTCCTTTCCTTTTGAGTTGGAATTATACCTTGGGCTTCCAATAAAAATAATTGTATGGTGTGAGGATTACCACCAAGTTTGATTATATAATATTTTTCCTATCCATCTCTCCAACTGTTTCTAAGAACCCCTAAAAATTTACTCTCAATCTGCAAGTGAAAAATTAAGGAATCACGGCAAAAATGGCACTTTAAGTGAAAATTCGTATCAGTTTCAGGAGATGATATTGCGGCTTGATTTTTGAGCAAACGGTGATGAATCTCGCCAAACGGTTGGAAACCCATTTCCAAAATGTGTCATTTTACTTTCCAAATAGGTCGTTTCCTCAAAAAATTAATATTTTTGGAGCAATCACTGCTGAAAGGTATGGCCACAGATTCATATCAATTTTAGGAGGCTATCTTGCGGCTTACTTTCTAAGAAAATGGTGAATAATCTCGCCAAACGGTTGAAAATCCACTTCCAAAATGGGTCGATTTACTTTCCATGCGGGTCGTTTCCTCAAAAACGTAATATTTTGGGAGGAATAACTGCTGAAATGTTCAACCACAGATTTAGCTCATCGAAACTTCGATTTTCCTTATTATTTGGCTTGTCTAGCTTGCTACAAATAGCATAGCTCTGATACAATGTCAGTGTTTCATGAAAACCTGCACAGGAGATCTAGCTAAAGCAAGTACAAACAAAGTTTATCAAGAAAGGAAGAGATATTCAATATGGAAGAATGAGAAAACACATTCACACTACTCCAATGAGTTGATGATTGATACATAGATCATGATCAATATAATACAATGAATGAGTGGAATACACTCCTATATTAGCTTTCCTTAGGAATGCATGCATGCATAATAGTGATGGTAAAAATAGAAAGTCTAATATAAAATTAGTCAATTAACTCCAACTGAACTAGTGTGTTGAAAATAGAAATTTCTCCAACAACATGAAGTGTTTTTCTATGATTTCCCCCATGTATTGCAGGAGTGGATATTGAGGTTGAAATACAACCATGTTGCAAATTGAATCAAACATATTGAGTGGAATCCTATGGAGATCACGCACTTACAACAAGTTGGCAATAAATTTACGCGCATAGTAGATTTATGGTTAGACAACATTGTTGCAGGATTTATTACAGAATTTGCAGTAGATACTGCGAAGTCTTACAGTGCAGCAGAGCAAGAGTTCTTGAAGGGACATAGAGGTAGGTATATCAGATCATTGTATACTTCCATTAATATATTACTATATAACAAGGGTGTAATAACAATGGCCTCAGACAGCTAAACTTCCCTGCATGCATGGGGGAAGGGGGGAAGCAATGACAAAAGACAGAGAAATGGAGGAAGAAATGGATAGAGGAAAGCAGGAGGAGGCCTTGGATCCAATCATGATGGAGGAAGACCAAATAAATCATATCATGGAAATGGCTGGAAGAACACGCAGTGGAGTGCCCTACCAATATAAGATGAACAATAAGAAGAGATCCATAGTCGTGAGGGAAGGCTTGGCAAGTGATGAAGAAGATGTAGATGATCTCCTAGATATGGAGCAGATTGAGGAAATCCTACGTGTGGAATATGAAAGGAAGACAAGAGGTCCAAGAACAGGAACAGAAAGAAGCACTCCTATCCATATCAATGTCAATGTGGAACCCATAAACCCATGTGTGACTAATACACCAATAAGAACACCGCCATTTAGACAACCGAATTTTGGAAGGAAGACAACAGGAAGTACATCTATTCGAGGAGAAACAACTAGAGGAGCCAATTCAGGAAGTGGTATCCAAGTATCTACACCTCGCAGAGGTAGTAGTTCAGCATCCAAGATGGAAGGAAGTGATCCCACTATCAGATTACTAGAATTCAAGGGAGATCCATCGGAGGACCCTGAGAAGCACTTGTTCATTTGTGAAAAGGTATGGGAAGAAAAATAGATCACGGATGAATACACTAAACTTGCGTAGTTATCCATCACGCTAAGAGACCGCGCACTGGATTGGTACATGACCTTAGCCAGAAACATTCCACCAGGGACAACCAAAACAATTGTGGATATAATAAGTTATTGATAAATGAATTCCAGAAACCTAACTCATAGGATCAATACATGAATGTGATGATACATATCAGACAGACACCAGGAGAATCTATGTGGTATATTGACCAAAGATTCAAACAATTGAAAGGAAAGCTAAAATATGTCATGAACGAAATGCAGCACAGGCACATGTTTGTCAATTCCCTGCTACCACACTTGAAGTACCCTTTGAGACAACAAAATTTTCAAACTCAGGCAGAGGCTCTGTAGGAAGCCCTAAAACTAGAAGAGAACCAATATCAAAAGACAGATCCAGACATAGAGGAGATGAAGGAGGATCTAAAGAAATTAACATTTCAACTAAACCACAACATGGGTAAGGAAAAAAGATATTTTGTTTGGTGTACCACATATGGGATAGAAGGACACCACAAGAATAAATGCCCAACATTCGCACAATACATGGAAACATTGTTGTAAGATTGGTTGTTGTCATTGATGTCAACCCTAGACATGGGTTTTGGACCGCAAGATTGATGAAAGTATTTGGACATGAAGGAAAATGAACATGAAGATACAACACCCATGGATGGATAGTATACATCATGTTGTTTCTGGTGGTATGTTGCACGTCACGTGGATCCTCATGGTTGAGGAGAAATGAAATTTTGAACATGACAAAGTGAATTGAAGAAGGAAGTACATGTAGGCCCTGAAGATAATTAAAGAAAAGAATTACAAAATAAGAAAGTTTCAGGTCGGCCCTAATGTTAAAATGAAGTGACATAAATGGTATAAATAAACATCATTATACAATCATTTTATACAAGTCGAATTTCAGAGGGAAGAAGAAGTAAAAGAAGGTTGGATTTCAAGGGAGGATGAAGTCTTTTGGTTATGTGTTCTAAGGTATGTTATTTTCAGGTCATCTTACCATTTTTTCTATAACTTTTTTTATAGAATGATTCATATGGTGAAATCTCTATGGTATTGAGAAGACATGTCAAGGTACCTCTGGTAAAAATTTCAGCTCTTGATTCTCTATAATTATGGAGATACACTCTGCGGAAGATAGCGTTTGTGACCAGTCCTGAAGCTAGTCAATAAACAGGTGTTCCGGGTAAACTAGTCATAAATTATTCATACAGAATCCAAATGAAGTGGGACCACTTCCATTGGAAAGAGTACATACTGTAGTTTCTTGTGTGAGAGTTTCAGAATCGGATGTTAAATATTGAGCGCGGGGCATGTTGTACAAGTTGGGTCTTCTGAACAGACCAGAATTGAATAAAGTCTACCATTCTTTCTATAACCTCTTTTTGGGGAGGATTCAAGGAGTGAAAATTGGGGGGTTTTCAGAGAATACATTGAGTAATATTATCTATAGGATCAAATTAATCCAAGAATTGAATAATTGTAGAAATTGAAGAAGTCTCAGGAAGCATTATCAGGTTCTATGTGATGATTGGTTGATGGTGATGATTTAATGTAAAGTTTTATTATCTCTCATATATTCTTGGGTGGAGGGAAGGGGAAAGGATGGAGAATTCAAATATCTCTTGATATTGGAGGATTGTATCTTCCTCTTGGAGGTTTATCCCTCCCTTTACATTTGTAAGTTGTAGCTACCTTTGGAAGTCATTACTTCCCTTGAACAATAACTATTGATTATTTCTCATATATTGTGCATGGTGTATTGTGGTGTATTGGTATAAATCTTATACTATTGTTCATTGCTCATTGGATATAGTTGAATGGTTTAAGTATAAGTTGAAAAAGGTTTTAAATTGTACTTGATACTGATTCACCCCCCTCTCAGTATCAACAAACATGACTTCCAAACCCTTTTCCATCACGAGGAATATGGTGTGAGATTTGTAAGACACAAGGGCATGATCCATATCACTGTCCAAAGATGCAGAAATATTAGACAATTCCTAAGAGTTCATATTGCACCTTTTGCAAGTCAGTACACCATGATGATAAAGACTATCAAGCAATGGATTTGATGAGAGAACGAACATCAGATGCTTATAGGGTGCAGAAAGATATGATGAAAGGGAAAGTTGCACCACAGTTCAACCAAGTACCAACCCTATATAACATTATTCCATAGAAATATAACATTGTGCAATAGAAGTACAATACCACGCAACCACAGCAAACACATTGCGATGAGATCGATTCGGATATAGAGGTGGAGGATGAGGAAGAGGAGGCTTTGGAATAGGCATAAGATTGGTGGTATGTCACAACTGTCAAAAACCAGGACATTATGCAAGATAATGTCCACTTCCACTTGTGACATATATGTATTGTCGTGCATCAGATCATGACACAAAAGACTATATGACATTATTGGGGAAGATCCAAGAAAAGAGAAATCAGAATAATTAGAATGTTCAGTGGATTTCTGCAGAAGGAAGGGATGATGGAAGAAATATCAACATAGTTGCATGCGGAGGAATTAATACCATAAATGACGCAATAAGACAAGATCCATCACAACACCAATGGGTGAAGAAGAATGTTGAACCACAGAAGCAGTTTGATGCGCAAAACGAAAATGGGATATTCCAATAAGCCAAACAAGAATTCTTGAAGCCAGACATTGCATCTACATCAACTACACAGCATACTCAATACAAACCAACATATGAGATGCCTTCATTACTGGATCATACTAATGAAGTGAAACCTCTAAGACAAGTAAGTACCATAAAGAATTTTCTACAATCCTGTGTTAAGCTATGAAATGACCAATCATCTGTTAAAATTTTGAAAAATATGTTAGAAAGATGTAACTTTTGGGTTTGAACAGAAAAAAGTCAATCACCTACATACAAAAAGGAGGACAAGCAGAGAATTCATATTAAATGCTAACATTGGATATTTCAATATGGGGGACATCATATTGGATTTAGGCTCTAATGTAAATGTGTTACCAATAATACATGGAAATTTATGGGAGATCCCATATTAGGATATTCACTTGTTCAACTAAAATTAGCAAATCAACATAGAGTTCTACAAATTGGAAGGCTAAAGGGTGTGACAGTAGATCTAGATAGAGTATGCACCAAGGCGGAATTCGAAGTAATAGAAATAGTGGATGGCACAACCCCTTATCCAACACTGCTTGGAATGGATTGGGACTATGAAAATTAGGCCATAATCAATTTCAAGACAAGGAATATGACATTAGATTTGGCAGAGTATAGAGTCATTGCGCCATTAGATCCATTCGAAGGAGAAAGGTTTGTAGAACCCAATTTCTTGGACCTAGAGTAAATTAACAAATTGTACAAAACCACCACGCGAGAAAAAGACTATGTGAATCCAACTGCAGATGGGGTACTCAGTTGTAGAAGTATCACGTCATGCACATTAGACTCAGATACAGGGTTGCAAAATTGGAAGCAAATATTACATGAAGTCTCCACAAGAATATGCGCAAGAATAGACCGCACAGTACGGTGGGTAGGTACAAAGACCAGTAAATCTGGGTCATTTTGTGATGGCTCTTTTGAAACTCTTGCGATGTTATGTCATGGATATTGCGATGAATATTGGGTCTCCAAAACATCACTTCATGTGCCATGGCAAGTGCGACGAACCTGAAACAATGTCGCAAGTACAACAAAACTAGGAAGTTCTCACACAAGCGATAAAGAAGAGATATTGTCGCACGAGTGACAAAGAAGGGGTATTGTCACCAGAGTGACAAAGTAGGGAAATCGTCGTAAGAGCAACAAGGGAGGGAGTTTTTCGCACGAGTGACAAGGTAGGGTGATCGTCACAAGAGCGACAAGTTAGGGAGATTGTCGCACAAGTGACAAGTTAGCGAGATCCTCACAAGAGAGGCAAGCTTAAGAATCTTGTGACGAATCAGCTATCCAAGGGATCGTCGCAAGCGCGATGACTTCAAGGTGTTTTGCAACGAAATTTCTATACAATCAACTAAAAAATTCTATCAATTGTATAGCAATTTCGTCGCAAAACTCCTTGAATTTGTCGCTCTTGCGACGAGCTATATTTATTTAAAAAATAAAATAAAATTTGATGCCCTTATTCACAGTATGTTGATCATTTCTTTATTCACAGTATGTTGAGCCAATTATAAAAGGATTTTTAATTAAAAAATATTGCCAAACATCTATAACATTCATTGATAAAATTTACTAATAAAACACAAGTACAATATTGAACTACAATATACCCTAAGAAATAATAAGCCATATAAAAAACTATATACAGTGAAAACAGTTAACAACCAAGCATTTAGAAATAGTGGTGTTTTTAAGCACAGGGAGGGAAATGTTCTCTAATTTACAATGATGTTATTAGTGATTTTGTTGTATTTATGATACTAACGCACAAATTCCTGCTCTATTTTCACCTTTTAGATTTTTTAACCTATGTCTTGATATGAATCTAAACAATGATTTGATATTTCAAATCTGATATGAAAGACAAAAATGACTATTCTATCATCTAGGCATCCAAATTTTATGCAACTTGTGTACTAAAGTGGATGAATTATGAAACGATAGTCTGAAAAGTCAAAGATATTATTTTATGATGTTAGTTTCCTTTCATGTTTCCTGAGACTTCCTCGTTTCCTGGAGTTTCCCACATTTTGTGTTGTTTTCTGTAAGATGTCTATCCCATGTTTCCTCCTCTGGGTGGGTTCCATTTACAATTCAAGGACACTGACAATTGCATATAAATAATAAAATGATATTTTTCACAATAAATGAAAATTTTAAAATTATATCTGGCAGGGCACATGGAGAACAAAGGCACAATATTCTATTTAACTATCCATATTATGAATCAAAAGTTGCACACAAAGAGAAAGAAAGCCTTTTCCATAACTCATCACTCTTGTCAATGACAGGTCAGGAATATTTTGGCACATGCAAAGTCTTTTAAGGAGACAAGGAGGTTTAAATTCAAATGAAAAGGATTATGCACTTTGCATTCATGATCAAATCTGATATCTAATATTATCAAGGGGTTATCCATCGATACTTTTACCTGCTAATACTCAAATCTTGTCATTCATGCCAAAAAACTTCAAAATCCAAACAAATTTAAGATGTCTAAAACTTAACAACCCTGAATGTTTCCTCCTCCGAGTGGGTTCCATTTACAATTCAAGGACAATTAACACTCATAGATTAAAAAGATAATTTCCACAAAAATGCAAATTTTAAGTTTAAATCTGTCTGGGGACATGAAGAACAAAGGCACAATATTCTATTTAATTTTTAACTATCCAAATGATGAATCAACAATTGCTCACAAATAAAATGCAAGTCTTTTCCAGAACTCATCACTTTTGTAGATGACAGGTTGGGAATCTTTTGGCACATTCAAAGTCTTTTAACGAGGTTTAAATTCAAAGAAAAAGATTTATGCACTTTTATCTCAATGATAAAATATTTTATCTAATATTATAAAGGGTTATCCATCGGTACTTTTACCTGCCAATCCTCAGAGGCTGGCATTGAAATATGCCAAAAATCTTCAGAATCCAAACAAATTTAAGATATATAAAACTTAAAATCCTTGAATGTAAAATGTTCACTAAGAAAAAGAAAAGAAAAAAGAACCCATAATAATAAGAGCATAGGCTTAATGAACTTGCATTATAAGTGCCTGACGTCGAGATGGTTCAAGGTAAAAGACAAAGTCCAAATCTAGATCCTTGAGAGTTGTTGTTTCTTCAATTTCAACTTTGTCTATTGAGCGACCTTGAGATGAACCTTTTAGATCAAAGCATCTATGTATGTGCAGCTCTAAGAAGAACATATTACCTATAACTATAAAATGGACCTATTCAATTTCCTATTTCAATTTATTAAAGATGATATTTCAAATTTGCAATGACTTGAAAAGACAGTTTTACATTGGGTAATACTGTAATACACGGTCTTAGAGACAACTACTGCAACAAGAACATTTTTAAATACTCTAGACCTTGAAAAAAAATCATATTCATAGAATTTGCAAAGATCTATATATAGTTAAACGTCAAATATTGAAATGTTATCCTGGACAATAAGGACAATCACGTGACATTGCATGTAGAACAATAAACCTAATAAAGTACCTTATGCCCTCCAGCTAGGTTGACAACATGTAGGCAAAAAAATTTAGTAATCAAAGTGCTTTCATAGGTACGAACGTGATTATAATAATTTGGTAGAATTCGAAGAAGTACTTGTAAATTGGTTGCATGAGCATGTCAGATAAGATAAGATAATTTTATTTATCTCCAACAAATGACCACAATAGTAGGTCAAAGGGACTAAAAGAGCACCACCATTGCAATGCATAGTGGGACTTCTGTAGCATCTCCTAGATCTAAGATAACAACAATAAGTAAAGAGATAACCCACTTTACCAAATTACTCAATGTTTAATAAAGTATGGACGCGTGATAATAAAATGCAGAAAATTACTCAATGACCAAAAGATAAAAGGGATATTAGCAACTAGAATTTTTCGTAACTATATATTAGCAACTAGAATGGATTGTGAGTCTTGTTTTTGGCTTGGAGTGTGCCTTGTCCATTTCTAGGACTCAATGATGGGAGAAACCAAGAATACCACCAATGGAATACATTGAGGAGGAGATTCCAGAGGAATCCATCTAGGTTCCTCCGGAATCCCTCCTCTTCACAGTGTCAAATGATTGGCAGCCCCCCAACCATAATCCAGCAAGAAAAAGAGCCCCAACTCCATGGAAGGGGCCACATGTATAATGGAGGAGGAATTCCTCCATTTGGAATCTACGGCCTCAACTCAGAACACAAACAACCAAGTCAAGATAGTGGTGGAGGAGGTTAAGGTGGTGGAGGCTATAAACACCTTGGGCGCGGAGGTGGAGGACCACCTAGTCTTGGCGCCTCCACCACTTACGACTCTCCCTAATTTCTACCATGCTCCACCACATTTATTCCATTCAGAGCAACTCGAGCTCGTCTTTGAGCTAAGGAGCCAGATGGCTGACTAGATACACAGGGACACCCTCATGCACCAATGTATTGACATGCTCTATGATTCCTTCTCGAATGCACCTGCAACTCAGTGTTGCTTGACCTGTAAGAGGCCTTTAATGTCCAGCCTAAGGATTCCCCTTCAAGAATGCTCTGAACGACATGCCCCCAGGTCCTAATGTGTAATTTATTTGCTATGGTCACCTCGCACACTCTCATCTCAACTCTATGTACTGTGATGATGCATTTTTAGATTCCTGTCATCTTTTTTCAGTTGGTATTTTTTCTTATATGCATAGTACAGTTCAGTAAGAACTCGATCTTCCACCTACTGACATCATAGTATGCCACATATTCCAGTATCCACTAATTTCACGGAATAGGTGTCAGACTGTTGACATGGGGCATTTTTGTACTCTAAAATCTCAGTAATAGGAAACTCCCTTTTTTATTTACAAAAAACAAAAGTACCACCAATGCAAAAATTTCCATGTTGATCTTGACAAGTGATTTTATGGCCATGGAGATTCAAAAATAACAAATAGGACTAATGACACTTTATAATTGGTTCATAGTGAAATTCCTTACAATGTAATTACTATAAAAATAATGAAACCACTAAAATACAATTATCATTTTTCACTTGCATACATCACACAAAGAACTTTTACACATCAATTTTTTTTTTACAAAACTCGCAGACATTATACACAAAATTCTTGCAAATATATCCAATAAATTGATTACACACAATTTCTAAAATCTACAGTTGTGATAATACGATGTATACACAAAATTGTTGCAATGTATTCAATAGAGTGATTACACACAATTTCTAAAATCTACAGTTGTGATAATGAACTATGTTTGTGATTGTTTCTCATAACCAAATCTCCATTTTTTTGTTGAAATAAATAGGGTAGTTGGATACAATACACCCATTGAATCATCACTAGTGCATAATCCAATTTGATGTTAAAAGCCTTACAATAAGTCTTTAATCCAATTTTCCCCTTTAACGGTTAAAACTTTGGAAGGCTGCCAGAAATTCTAGGTTCGTTTTGCATAGTAGGAGGAGTGGGGAATCACCAGTACTTTTTTAGATAAAGGTTCCATTAGAGTATAGCGAAAATAATTCCTAGGACAATTTGAAAATTGATGCTTATGAAGGAAGTGCAATAATAACATTAAAAATTACCTAGGAATATTGGCCCCTTGTACCATTCAATGGAAAGCTAATAACCATTATTGGCCCCTTGGCCCCTTGTGCAACCAATGAATTTTTAACTCCTTAGATCAATGATTATTGTTGACATTTGGGTTTATATAGACAGTCTAATATTGGGTAGAATCTTAAAAGAGATGGGTGTTGTAAATCATTTGGTTCACATGCAATTGGAGGAAGAAAAACTTAAGTAGTGAAGAAGGTAGGTGGGAAGAAGCTTACAATGTTTTGGATGAGATGGTGTCCAAGGG
>ML801455.1:40327-51390 GCA_009831015.1 Picea engelmannii | reverse complement strand
AAATTCAACATGTCCTACTCCTTCACAATTAAAGCAAAAGAACTGACCTCTATTTTCTTCTTTGAAATATGAGATGTTGTAATCTTCTTCAAATTCTTCTTCTTCTTCTGCTTCTTCCCTTGCATAAAGGTATTGTATCTTGTCCCAAAGCTCTTTTTTATGATGCACATGATCCCACCTCGAATTTCACTGAATCTGTCAATCCATCCAAGATGGTATCTATTACCAGTTTATTGTTCCTTTTTGCTTCCTTTTGAGCTCCAGTCTTTGGTTTCTTCAAAGAATTGTATCCTGAAGCAACTGAGAACCAAACATCTACCCCAAGAGCTTTCGAGTAAGTTTCCATTCTATTTTTCCAGTATTCAAAATTCCTTCCATCAAATGGTGGAATCCCATTTGGAATGTTGTCTTCCATTTCTTCATAGGATTTTTCTTCTAGTGATTAAACTTTTCTGAAGGCAACCTGCTCTGATACCAATTGTTGATACTGAGAGGGGGGTGAATCAGTATCAAGTACAATTTAAAAATCTTTTTCAACTTATACTTAAACCATTGAATTATATCCAATGATCAATGAACAATAGTATAAGAGTTACACCAATACACCACAATACACCATGCACAATATATGAGAAATAATCAATAGTTTTTTCTCAAGGGAAGTAATGACTTCCAAAGGTAGCTACATCTTCCAAATGTAGAGGGAGGGATAAACCTCCAAGAGGAAGATACAATCCTCCAATATCAAGAGAGAGTTTAAATATCCATCCTTTCCCCTTCCTTCCACCCAAGAATGTATGAGAGATAATAAAACTTTACATTAAATCATCACCATCAACCAATCATCACATAGAACCTAATCATGCTTCCTAAGAATTCTTCAATTTCTGCAATTCTTCAATTATTGGAGTACTCTGATCATGTAGATAATATTACTCAATGTATTCTCTGAAAACTCCTCCAATTTTCACTCCCTGAATCCTCCCCAAAAAGAGGTTATAGAAAAAATGGTAGACTTTATTCAATTCTGGTCTATTCAGAAGACCCAACTTGTACAGCATGCCCCACACTCAATATTTAACATCCAATTCTGAAACTTGCACACAAGAAACTAAAGTCCATACTCTTTCCAATTGATGTGGTCCCACTTCATTTGGATTATGTATGAAGACGTTATGACTATTTTACCTGGAACACTTGTTTATTGACTAGCTTCACGACTGGTCACACACCCTATCGTCCACAGAGTGTATCTCCATAATTATATCGAATCAAGAGTTGAAATTTTTACCGGAGGTACCTTGATATGTCTTCTCAATACCATACCTATTTCACCATCTGAATCATTCTAGAAAATTTTTTATAGAAAAAATGGTAAGATGACCTGAAAATAACATACCTTAGAACACATCACCAAAAGACTTCATCCTCCCTTGAAATCCGGCCTTCTTTTACTTCTTATTTCCTCTGAAAATCGACTTGTATCAAAATGAATGTATAATGATGTTTATTTATATCATTTATGTCACTTCATTTTAACATTAGGGCCGACCTGACACTTTCTTATTTTGTAATTCTTTTCTTTAATTATCTTCAGGGCCTACATGTACTTCCTTCTTCAATTCACTTTGTCATCTTCAAAAATTCATTTCTCCTCAACCATGAGGATCCACGCGACATGCCACATACCACTGGAAACAACATGATGTATACTATTCATTCATGGGTGTTGTATATGCATGTGCATTGTCCTTCATGTCCAAATACCTTTATCAATCTTGCGGTCCAAAACCCATGACTAGGGTTGACATCAATGACAACAACCAATCTTCCAACATTATGAAAAAAAACCTAGAACTATGACATGAACCCTCACTAGGGTTTCCTTTTCCTGGTAAGTGGATATGGTTTCCATTAATATGTTTTCCTCACTAAAGACAAATCTCAATGCATTGACCATGATCATAATAGGAAAACAATATCCTTATGATGGAAAATAAACCTTCTAGGCATCATGTGTTGTGAACAAGGCCTCCAAACATGGCACATTCCCTCTTTGTGGGTTCTTTTACCTTGGAGTTGTCTTCCCAGTGCCATTAGGTGGTTTTGTGCAAAATGGATGTGTTTAAATGCCTTTACCATGCCCAAATAAGGAAAATAAGTCCTCTGTCTTTACAAGAAGTTTTTAGTGCTAAAGATTTCATTTTGAAACATGTCAGGGTGAGGGAGTTTTACATATCAGGGTGAGGGAGTCATCTCCACCTTTATGAAATTTGGAAATTAAGAAGGATCTAAACTACTTAATTTATGAAATTTTAAATATTGTCTACCAAACATATACCACTTAAATTTAAGAATTTAATATTTCTATTGCTTAAAAAATGAATTTGTTTAACAAGCTTGGCCATTAAGCATAAAAAAGCTTCATTTAGGGAAGAATTCCCTGATTTTCTTCCCTTAGTGATGATATAAACCTTGAATTACATATATGGTGCAAAAAAAATCCTAATGGCACCCATATCCCACTGGAAGGTCAAATATATCTTAAATAAGATCTGCATGGTTATTTGAGGCCTATTTCATAGCCCTTGAATTTGAGAACTTTCATAAGGGATATATGGATATATGGCCTATTTCTAAGGGATATATGGAATTTGTGTGGGATATGGTCACCATTCACAAGTTTTGGGAATAATATATAGCAAAGAACATAAGGTGATTAGGCCCTATTTGAATCTTCTCAGGATTGGGATTTCTGATGTAGTCCTTAAACAACCACACAAGATCTATGTATCGTATCTTTGGAACCATTGGTATGTTTTCATAATAAGAATAGGTCTCAAGGTGTGTACCATGACTAGAGAGGAAAAAAAGGGACTTAGGTCCTAAACATATTTTCTTTGTCTGTCCTAAACATATTTTCTTTGTCTCATTGGCCATTAACAAGGCCTCAATCCACCACATCTATCATATTTAATAGACTTATATGGTGCTTTGGTGGGATATGGGTGCCATTCACAATTTTTTCACACCATGTATGGAACTTTGGTCTTTTCCATGGTCAGGGAAAGAAAATATTTAAGAGATATTTGACCTTCCAGTGGGATATGGGTGCCAAGGTTGTTTGATACCAAGGTTGTTTCAAACTGATTTTTTTTTTTTAATTTCTAACCTCCAAGGGATTTTGGTTTTGCAATCCTTATCCATTTTACTAAGGGAATCCTCATTTACTTTCTTCCCTTCTAGAAAAACTGAAATATTTTCCTCTTATTTCCTCTAGTATACCAATTGGAATGTATGCTAAGCAATGTTAATAAACAAGGAAAGCTTCCAATGCTAATGTTATGAGAGTTAACCACCCACCATAAATAACTAACAACAACACCATCTAAAGATTTTTTTTATCTCTATTTTTTCATATAATTGGGTCCAATCCCTAGAGACATATCCATTGGATTTTAGTGTGAAGCCCAAGTATTTTAACCCTTAGCTAAAATATAATACTTGAAAAGGTAAAATTTAGACCACCTCTATTTTCTGTCTATGAGTCAAACCATTAAAAGAAACGTAATATCTATGCATGTTTACTTCCTTACCTATAGATTCAATAAAGAAAAAGTGATTATTTAATACAAGAAGTTTTCTTAATAGAACCAACTCCAAATAAGAGGACAACATCTACAAACAATACGTGGGAAGAAAAATATTCCTACCTAATTTTAGTTCTTTTATTTTCCCATTTTGTTGTATGATTTAATGATCCTTCTTAGTCCTTTGGATACCAATAAGAATATAAGAGGGGATAGTGGACACCCTTGTTGTTATGAACCAAAGTCCACAAATAACATAAGAATAGAAAGAAGTAGCTCCATTCCTTGATAATGATAAATATTTGATGAAAATGAAGCCACTTCAAGGGGACAACCTCCCTTGGTGATGATATAAACCTTGAATTACATATATAGTGCAAAACAATTCCTAATGACACCCATATCCCACTAGAAGGTCAAATATCTCTTAAATAAGATCTACATGGTTATTTGAGGCCTATTTCATGGCCCTTGAATTTGAGAACTTTCATTGTGAGATTAATTTTCTTCTTTTCTTCCCCTAGACATGGACATACAAGCCTTGAGAACCATTCTTATTATGAAAAAAATATTAATTTCACCAAAGATCCCACATAGAGGCTAAAGATTTCTATGTAGGTCCTGTATTGTTTTTTGGCAACTTCATCATGAAGCTTAATCCTAAGAATATTTAAATAGGACCTAAAAAACTTATTCTCTTTCCCTAACCATGGACAAGACCTAAGCTCCATACATGGTGTGAAAAAATTGTGAATGACACCCATATCCCACCCAAGAACCATAGTCTATTAAATAGGATAGATGTGGTGGTTTGAGGCCTTTTTAATGGCCAATGAGCCAAAGAAAATATTTTTAGGACCTAAGGCCCTTTTTCTCCTCTCTATTCATGGTAGAGTTATTATGACCTATTCTTATTGTTAAAAACATACTAATGGTGCCCATATTCCTAGTTGGAGGCCTTGTTCATGGCCATTAAACACATGAAAGATTTTTTTAGGGCCTAAGGCATGTTTTTTCATCCCTAAATGATGGTATATGACTTTAATCCCATATGTGGTGTGAACAAACTCCTAATGGCAACCATATCCCACTTAGAGGCTAAAGATCATTTAGAAATGATATACATGGTTGTTCAAGGCCTAGTGCATGGCCCTTAAACTCAAAAAGATTCATTTTGGACCCAAGTTCCTTGTTTTACTCCCTTCAACATGGTATAGTCCCTAATATCCATTCTTACTCTTTAAAAAAACATATCAATGATGCTAAAGATACCGCACAAAGGTGAAATATCCCCTACATAGGTCTTGTCTAGTTTTTTGATGACTACATCACCAAGATCTCTCCTGAGAATATTTAAACAAGGAATAATCGCTTTATGTTCATTCCTTGGAAATGTTAAATACCCTAAGAATATTTCTCTAGGACCTAAATATATTGATTTCCTCCCCTGGCCATGGTGGAGGTAATTCTAAGACCCATTCTTGTTGTTCAAAACATACTAATTTTATCCATATTCCTAGTCAAAGACATTTTCCATGGCCATTTATCACAATAAAGCTTCATTTATGGCCTAAGTCCCAAAGACCCATTCTTATTGTATAAGACATATTAATGGTGCCAAATATTCCCCACATAGGATAAATATCCCCTACACAAGTCTTGTGTGGTTATTTGAGGACTACAACATGAATCCTAATATTTACAACATTCAAATAGGGCCTATCTTACTCCCTGACCATGGACAAGATCCCATGTGCCTTACATGGTCCATAAAACTTGTGAGTGGTGTCCATATCTCACCCAATGGCCACAAATTCCGAAGAGAGGATTAGTGTGGTGTTTTAAGGCCTTTTTCATGGCGATTAATCCTGAGAAATTTGTGCAGGGCCTAAGGCCTTTGTTTTCCTCCCTTGGCCATGGTATAGGTTAGGATATCCATTCTAATTTTGATATAAAAAATATATTAATGGTTCCCACATTCCGAATTGGATCCCTTCTTCATGGCCATTAAGTAAAATAAATGTTTGTTTACAGCCTAAATCCATTTTTTTCCTCCCTCAATGATGTTATAAGCCTTGACTCCCTTATGTGTTGTGAAAAAATTCATATGGCATCCATATCCCACTCAAAGGAAAATCGTACCTTACAAAGGTTCTACATGTTGTTTGAGGCCTATTTCATGGCCCTTAAACTTCAAAAGATTTGTTTTGGTCCCAAGTTCCTAATGTTTTTTGTCCCTTGACCATGGTGTAATCCTCAAGATCCATTATTTTTGTACAAAACATACTAATGGCATAAAATGTCCCACACAAAGACCAAATATCCACTACATAATTCTTTTGTCTTTTTTCAAGGAATATGTAATGAATCTCAATTCTAAGAAGATTCAAATAGGACCTAAGAACCTTATGTTATTTCCTTAACCATGGGTGACATAACACTATCATTCAATAGTCAAATTGTTACATTTCATTTTCATGCATCATGTGTGAGGTTTGGAATAGAGATTGTTCTTATAGAATACACTGCATTGCATCATATAAGCCTTACACTCCTTGCAAACCATGTAACACCATTCAAAGACACATTCTTGTGATGAATTAGCTATACTATCGACAAACTTTTTTCATCGATAGTATAGCTAATTAGTCACAAGATTATTTACATTCGTCTCTCTTGCGATGATATCAAATGATGCTTGGATTCATTTCATATTTGGTTTATCAACTTGAAATTAAAATTTGATACTTTGCAATCTATTTGTACCTTGAGTCAAATACAAATATGAAATTAGGAATTGTTAACATATCTACTAGAACATATGAAAAATAGGGTATATGGTTTACATGATGATATGATGATGGAATAAAGTGGGTGTGTGAGTCAAATTTTAGTCCAAAAACCCTTTCATATCATTAATTCATTCGAATAGTCTATCCATGTCAAATTTCAATGCATACAGAAACATTCTGAAAAAAATTCAACGTTGGCCCCATTCACATGTCATTGTTGCTTGTGTCTAGTATTTTTCTAGTGTTGATTAAGAAATCAACAAAAAGGAGGGACTTTTCATCTCAATTATGGCATAGATACATTCTATATACAATATTAATGTAGAACCTGAAAGAAAAATGAAGAAAGACTGATGAAAACTTAAAACTTGTGTCAACCAAATTGTGTACTTTGAAAGCAAATTAGGGTTTATGGTTTACATGATGAATTTATGATGGAAGAAAGTGGGTGTATGAGTCAAATTTGAGTCCAGAAACCCTCCCATATTGTTAAGGCATGTGAATAGTTTGTACCATTCATAGGTCATTGTTTCCTGTGTCTAGTCCTAGTACAATTTATGTTCCTTGTTCCTTGTAAAATTCATTCAACAATGCACACATCCCCGCATCTAGTACTAAAAGGGAGTATTTTTATGGTGTTGATTAAGAAATCAACGAAAAAGAGGGATTTTTCATCACAACTATAACACAAATACATTATATATACATTAATGTAGATCCTGAAAGAAAAATGAAGACTGATGAAAACTTAAAACTTGTGTCAACCAATTTGTGTACTTTGAAAGAAAATTAGGGTTTATGGTTTACATGATGAATTGATGATGGAAGAAAGTGTGTGTGAGAGTCAAATTTGAGTCCAGAAACCCTCCCATATCGTTAAGGCATGTGAATAGTTTATCCATGTCAAGTTTCAGTGCATACAGAAACAGTTTGAAAAAATTTCAACGTTGGCCCCATTCACATGTCATTGTTGCCTGTATCTAGTCCTAGTATAATTTACGTTCCTTGTTCCTTGTTCCTTGTTCCTTGTAAAATCAGTTCGAAAGTACACACGTCCCCGCATATAGTACTACAAGGGAGTATTTTTATGGTGTTGATTAAGAAATCAACGAAAAAGAGGGATTTTTCAGCACAATTATGACACAGATACATTGTATATACAATATTAATGTAGAATCTGAA
Organism: Picea engelmannii; assembly: GCA_009831015.1. NCBI lineage: Eukaryota > Viridiplantae > Streptophyta > Pinopsida > Pinales > Pinaceae > Picea > Picea engelmannii. The sequence continues at coordinate 43,826 of ML801455.1, read as the reverse complement.
AGAAAAATGAAGAAAGACTAATGAAAACTTAAACCTTGCATCAACCAATTTGTGTACTTTGAAATAAAATTAGGTTTTATGGTTTACATGATGAATTGATGATGGAAGAAAGTGGGTGTTTGAGACATATTTGAGTCAAGAAACCCTCCCATATCATTAAAGCATGTGAATAGTCTATCCATGTCAAATTTCCGTGCATACAGAAACAGTTTGAAAAAATTTCAGCGTTGGCCCCATTCACATGTCATTGTTGCCTATGTCTAGTATTAGTACAATTTCCGTTGCTTGTTCCTTGTAAAATTAGTTCGACAATACACACATCCCTGCATCTAGTAATACAAGGGAGTATTTTTATGGTTTTTATTAAACAATCAATGAAAAAGAGGCATTTTTCATCATAACTATGACACAGATACATTGTATATACATTAATCTAGAACCTGAAAGAAAAATGAAAAAATACTAATGAAAACTTAAAACTTGCGTCAACGAATTTGTGTACTTTGAAAGAAAATTAGGGTTTATGGTTTACATGATGAAATGATGATGGAAGAAAGTGGGTGTGTGAGTCAAATTTGAGTCCAGAAACCCTCCCATATCATTAAGGCATGTGAATAGTATATCCATGTCAAATTTTAGTGCATACAGAAACAGTTTGAAAAAAATTCAACGTTGGCCCCATTCACAGGTCATTGTTTCCCATGTCTAGTCCTAGTACAATTTCAATTCCTCGTTCCTTGTAAACTTCATTTGATAGTACACATGTCCCCGCATCTAGTACCGCAAGGGAGTATATTTGTGGTGTTGATTAAGAAATCAACGAAAAAGAGGGATTTTTCATCACAACTATGACACAGATACATTGTATATACATTAATGTAGAACCTGAAAGAAAAATGAAGAAAGACTGATGAAAACTTAAAAATCGTGCCAACCAATTTGTGTACTTTGAAAGAAAATTAGGGTTTATGGTTTACATGATGAATTGATGATGGAACAAAGTGGGTGTGTGAGTCAAATTTGAGTCCAGAAACCCTCCCATATCGTTAAGGCATGTGAATAGTCTATCCATGTCAAATTTCAGTGCATACAGAAACAATTTGAAAAAATTTCAACATTGGCCCCATTCACAGGTCATTGTTGCCCGTGTCTAGTCCTAGTACAATGTTTGTTCCTTGTTCCTTGTTCCTTGTAAAATTAGTTTGACTGTACACATGTCCCTGCATCTAATACTGCAAGGGAGTATTTTTATGGTGTTGATTAAGCAATTAATGAAAAAGAGGGATTTTTCATCACAACTATGACACAAATACATTGTATATACATTAATGTAGAACTTGAAATAAAAATGAAGAAAGAATGATGAAAACTTAAACCTTGCATCAACCAATTTGTGTACTTTGAAAGAAAATTAGGGTTTATGGTTTACATGATGAATTGATGATGGAAGAAAGTGGGTGTGTGAGTCAAATTTGAGTCCAGAAACCCTCCCATATCGTTAAGGCATGTGAATAGTCTATCCATGTCAAAGTTCGGTGCATACAGAAATAGAATGAAAAAAATTCAATATTGTCCCCATTCACAGGTCATTGTTGCCTGTGTCTAGTCCTAGTACAATTTTCGTTCCTTGTTCCTTGTAAAATTAGTTCGACAGTACACACATCCCCGCATCTAGTACTACAAGGGAGTATTTTTATGGTATTGATTAAGCAATCAACAAAAAAGAGGGATTTTTCATCACAACTATGACATAGATACATTGTATATACATTAATGTAGAACCTAAAAGAAAAATGAAGAAATACTGATGAAAACTTAAAACTTGCATCAACCAATTTGTGTACTTTGAAATGAAATTAGGGTTTATGGTTTACATGATGAATTGATGATGGAAGAAAGTGGGTGTGTGTGTCAAATTTGAGTCTTGAAATCCTCCCATGTCGTTAAGGCATGTGAATAGTCTATCCATGTCAAATTTCAGTGCATACAAAAACTGTTTGAAAAAATTTCAACATTGGCCCCATTCACAGGTCATTGTTGCCCATGTCTAGTCCTAGTACAATTTACGATCCTTGTTCCTTGTAAAAGTAGTTCGACATTACACATGTCCCCGCATCTAGTACTACAAGGGAGTATTTTTATGGTGTTGATTAAGAAATCAACAAAAAAGAGGGATTTTTCATCACAACTATGACATAGATACATTGTATATACATTAATGTAGAACCTGGAAGAAAAAAGAAGAAAGACTAGTGAAAACTTAAAACTTGCATCAACAAATTTGTGTACTTTGAAATAAAATTAGGGTTTATGGTTTACATGATGAATTGATGATGGAAGAAAGTGGGTGTGTGAGTCAAATTTTAGTCCAGAAACCCTCCCATATCGTTAAGGCATGCAAATAGTCTATCCATGTAAAATTTCAGTGCATACAGAAATAGTTTGAAAAAATTTCAACATTGGCCCCATTCACAGGTCATTGTTGCTTGTGTCTAGTCCTAGTACAATTTCCGTTCCTTGTTCCTTGTAAAATTCGTTCGACATTACACACGTCCCCGCATATAGTACTGCAAGGGAGTATTTTTATGGTGTTGATTAAGAAATAAATGGAAAAGAAGTATTTTTCATCACAACTATGACACAGATACATTATATATACAATAATATAGAACCTGAAAGAAAAATAAAAAATGACTAATGAAAACTTCAAAGTTGCGTCAACCAATTTGTGTACTTTGAAAGAAAATTAAGGTTTATGGTTTACATGATGAATTGATGATGGAAGAAAGTGGGTGTGTGAGTCAAATTTGAGTCCAGAAACCCTTCCATATTGTTCAGGAATGTGAATAGTATATCCATGTCAAATTTCAGTGCATACAGAAATAGTTTGAAAAAATTTCAATGTTGGCCCCATTCATAGGTCACTGTTGCCTATGTCTAGTCCTAGTACAAATTATGTTCCTTGTTCCTTGTAAAATGCGTTCAACAGTACACACGCCCACTCATAAAGTACTAAAAGGGAGTATGTTTATGGTGTTGATTAAGCAATTAATGAAAAAGAGGGATTTTTCATCACAACTACGACACAGATACATTGTGTATACAATATTAATGTAGAACCTAAAATAAAAATGAAGAAAGATTGATGAAAACTTAAAACTTGCGTCAACCAATTTGTGTACTTTGAAAGAAAATTAGGTTTTATGGTTTACATGATGAATTGATGATGGAAAAAAGTGGCTGTGTGAGTTAAATTTGAGTACAGAAAACCTCCCATATCATTAAGGCATGTGAATAGTCTATCCATGTCAAATTTCAATGCATACAGAAACAATTTGAAAAAATTTCAACCTTGGCCCCATTCACAGGTCAATGTTGCTCGTGTCTAGTTCTAATACAATTTTTGTTTTGTTCAATGGTACACACGTCCCTGCATCTAATACTGCAAGGGGATATTTTTATGGTGTTGATTAAGCTATCAACGAAAAAAGGGGATTTT
>ML801455.1:19983-33371 GCA_009831015.1 Picea engelmannii | reverse complement strand
GATCCACTAAAAAGGGATCTGGAAGATATTTAGGCAGAAAATATTTCTTAAGTATTATAGGGAGGAAATATCTCTCAAGGATTTTAAGGAGGAAATATTTCAACCATCCATGATATCCTCCATCTTCCCTAAAAAATAGGAAACCAAATATGAGGTGGATTCTCACACTTAAATAATTTATTTTTCACGAATATTAACAATAATTCATGTGCACTTGGTATTTTGGCCTTCATGTAATATATCCCTCCTCCACATTGACTAGGGATTGTGAAATAGGTTGTTCCATCGTTTCAAGGTGTATGAGACACTTATATGACACTTACGACACTTAGGGCGAGGTACCTAGGTGTGCAAATTTCATGTGTTATAGAAGGAATCCCAGAAAACTGGTATGTAGACCAGGAACTGCATAATGGCTAGGGTTACAGTCGAACTTTACAATCACTTTCTCATTTGAACATGAGAACCCCAACATAGAATCAACACTCAAACAAATTAGAGGGGTGATATTTATTAAGGAACTAGAAGTTGAACTCATGACAGAAGATCAACAGCAGAACAGACAGACAGTGAAAGAACTATTGTCATGCTACCATGTGTAGGAAGAAGCACCAGATGAAGAGGACCCACGCAACATTCATATAACACAAGTTGAATGTTAAAGAGAGATGGAAGGCCCACCTCTGGAATCAGAAGTGTTGGTTTCACTAATCAAATTGAATAAATTTAACATTGGGACAATTGAGAATCCCAAAATGGCCAAGATTGAAGACTACTAGGATGAGAAAACAGTAGAAAGAATAGCAGAAATATTGTGTGAGTACAGTGACATGTTTTCAACAAAATTTACATAAATGAAATGCATAGAAGGAGACTAGGAGAGATGAAGACAACTCTCAAATATGAGGCTAGATCAATCATACAATGACCATATAGAATGAACCCAATATATAAGCAGAAAGTAAAGGCATAAATTGACAGGATGTTGGAGGATGGAATCATAGAACCAGTGGAGGAATCTAAATGGGTCAGCCCTATGGTAGTTTAGGAGAAGAAGCAGGGAGGGATAAGGATGTGTGTCAACCTGAGGAAGTTTAATGATGCTTTCCTTCATGACCCTTTCCCTACCCCTTTTACAGATGAGGTTTTAGAGAATGTAGGAGGCCAGGAAGCATACTCATTCACAAATGGATTTTCAGGTTACCATCAAATCAAGATAGCCCCAAAAGATTGGTATAAGACCACTTTTTCCACAAAATGGGGATCCTACCAGTACACATTCATGCCTTTTGGGATGAAGAATGCACCAGCTATATTCTCAAGAGTATTCATAGATCCTTTTAAAGAATTCATCCATCAGTTTTTAGAAGTATACCTGGATGATTGGATAGTATATAGTTTGTTGAAGGACCATGGAGAGGTGTTATGGATGATGTTAGAAATATGTCGATAGTGTCGAATATCACAAAATATCAAGAAGTACATATTTGGAACATCCTTTGGGATACTATTGGGCCATATAGTATGAAAACAAGGCTTGCTAGTAGATCCTGCCAAGATTGCAGTGATTGTTAATATACCACCAAAATTAGTACATCAGTTGAGAGAAACATTGGGACACACCAGATACTACAGAAAATTCATAAAAGGGTATGTACAAATCACTGCACAAATGGAGAAATTGTTGAGGAAAGATAACAAATTTAAGTTGAATGAGGACTGTCAGCGAGGATTGGACACTCTAAAAGAGAATATGGTAAAAACACCAATACTAGTATTCCCATATTGGGAAAATACATTTCATGTGCATTTATATGCATCAAATATGGAACTTGGAGTTATTATGGCATAGCGAGTAACAGGGGAATTGGACCACCCTATAGCATTTACTAGCAGAAAATTGTCATAGTCAGAGAAAGAGAAGGCCTAGCTATGGTCTATGCAGTCCATAATTTCAAACATTACTCATTGGGTAAACATTTCAATATGTTTACAGATCATTCAGCCCTCAAATACCTATTCAATAAACCAGTGTTGGGGGGGAGGATTTGTAGATGGTTATTGATGTTCAAGGAATTTGACTTTGAAGTAATAGTCAAGCCAGGGAATTTGAATGCAGGACCTAATCACCTATTAAGGATTACTAATGGAAAGGAACCTCCAAACCTAGAGGACAACTTCCCTGATGCACAGTTATTTTCAGTCTAAATAGCTGATGAATATTTTGCTAACATCATTCAATACTTGACTACAGGGACCGTGCCACAAGAATTCAACACTGCGAAGAAGAAAAATTTAGTATTTCGAGCTACAAACTATCAATTGATTGCAGGACACTTATATAATATGGGTGCATATATCATATTAAGAAGATGTGTACTAGAACATGTCATACCTAGGATTTTAGCAAATGCCCATGAGGGAATAGCAGGAGGACATTATGCAGGAAAATATACTGCGCAGAAGGTATTGCGCATAGGACTATGGTAGCCGATCATTCACAGAGTTCCAAATAACTACTACCAGAGATGTGACGTATGTCAGAGAGTTGGTAGACCTAATATACAAGACAATATGTCCCTAAGACCACAAGTAACCTTACAGGTATTTGAAAAATGGGCAATAGAATTTGTAGGACCAATTAACCCACCAGCGAAGAGGTCAAGAGAAAGGTATATCATTACTGTGACAAAGTATCTAACTAGATGGGTATAAGAAGCACCAGTAAAAGATTGCAGCACAAAGACAACAACACACTTCCTGTTTGAGCAAGTGATCACTAGATTTGGATGCCAAAGGATTATGATGAGTGACCAAGGCACTCACTTCATTAACAACATTATTAGGGATTTGACCAAGGATTTTGAAGTCTATCATCAAAAGAGCAAACCATATCACCCTCAAGAAAATGCAATAGTTGAAGCCTTTAATAAGATCCTAGAGAATGCATTGAAAAATATTTGCAATGTCAACAAGGACAATTGGGACTTGAAGATACCAGTAGTACTATGGGCGTACATGACTACATGAAAAAAATTGATAGGGAAGATACCATTAAATTTGGTGTATGGACAAGAAGCAGTAGTGCCACTAGAGTTCTTAGTACCTAGTCTGTGTGTAGCAGCATCACCAACATGACAAAATGAGGCGCAATCAAATAATGACTAAGTCAGTTGATGGAGATGGAGGAAGATAGGATCCTAGCAGGATTTCACCAAGAGGTACTAAAAGAAATGGATAAATCTTGGCATGAGAGACATATTAAAAGGAAGATTGTCAAGGAAGGAGACCTAGTCTTGATGTACGACAATAAATTTCTTCAGCACCTAGGAAAATTCAAAGTACATTGGTTGGATCCATATGAAGTGAAAACTGTCACAGATGGGGGAGATGTACAGTTGAAAGATTTAAGAGGTACAGAACTCAGATGAATTATCAATGGGATTCAAATGAAGCTCTATAGGGATAGTCGACCTACTAGCATTTAGGAAGTTACCATGATGTAAATAAAGAGTTAAAAGAAAAAAAAGGGAGTTAGTGCGACGAAAAGAGAAAAGACCGCGAGTAGCATAAGACTGACCCACTGCAAAAAAATGAATGGTGAGATAGCACAAAGATTCCACGCACTCAAAAATCCCAGCATGTAGGAAAAAGGACCAACGGTGAGAAAAATGAAGAAATTTGAAAAATGGCGGTTATGGCAAAGAGGCGCCAACTGGCGACATCTATAAAATTGAATGTCAAGTAATTTTGAAGTGTCATTTCATTAATCATGCCAACTGGAGGCATCTATCCAATTGAATGACAACAAATCTTGAAGCACCTTCGCATTAATCGCACCAACTGGCAGCGTCAAGGAAATTGAATGTCGTGTACATAGGAAGCACCATTTCATTTAAATTGCAACTCGGGTAGCTTCTCCGAGAAGCTTTACGACACTTTATATATAAGGAAGGCACGTGGGTGACATAAAAATTATTGTGAAATCATGAAATCACAAAGAGATAGAGCATACAGAGAGAAGAGTGAGTTAGCAAGAGATATAGAGAAAACCAGTTCGGCAAAAATCACCCTTAAACCACCATGGCACCACCCAAGTTCAGTGTGTCGAGCCAGTCCAGCAGTAAACCGCAAAGCCACCATAAAGCACCACAACATACAAAGGGAACTAAGCAGGAACCTATACAGGCTGTGGAATTCATTAACTTGGACAAAATTCCCTCGCCCCATATGGAACCAACGAGCCCCACACCCGTGGTGGAGGAAGCCCAACCAACAACAGCAATTGGCATGGATGTCGACATGCAGGGAACTAAATAGGTCCAGTAGGCTAAGGACGCAGGTAATCCTTCATGACCTACACATGCTGAAGGACCCTAGGGGATAGATAGGACAGTCCCAAAACAAACAAAATTTGTTGCACCTAGACAGTCACACAAAGAAAAGCCTGCGCAACAGTAGGAGGGGCTAGTAGAATATGTTACCAGTCGGCCATAAGAATATGTAGATGAGAGAACAATGGAGGTTGGAACCTCAAACCAACCACCACAACAAAAGGTAAAATACCCCATGGCAAGATCACCGCGCAGACAAACTGCAACAACCATAGTCCTACCACGCATTCTGGAAGGGGTGTATGTCACGCCTAACCTTCTGGGATGCATGGAAAGACTGCGCTACTCGGACCATGACATGGCCGACGTGGATAAGTTCCTAGAGCTTTCAAGGTAGGTCTAGCTTGACAATGTAGGAATAGGGCCCTTTGGGGATCCAATTTTGCAACCAAAACAGTGGGCAGCCGGATTGGAAAACACAGGAATACTAAACCTATTTGATATTCCACATTTTGGAAGGGGCCAGGATGCAAACAACTGCGTCAAGAAATTGATGAAAATCACCCATGGAGGCTACCTATGGTTGGAAGAGCCTGTCTCTATAGATGTGGAGCTCATTTATTTTATCACTGGTCTGCCATATTGGGGGGAGAATCTCGCGCAGTAACTCAAAAAAAAGACGAAGGAGAAGGCAATGGCGAAGGAGTTGAAAAATACGTATGGAACAAAGCAAGGGTCACACGGAATCATTATGAAGAGAATTAGTGCAATAGCAATCAGGCTGGCCACTAAACTCATGGTGTGCAAATTACTTAGAAAGTGTTGCAAGGAGGAAGTCCCTATCGGGGTCGTCGCGGCTATAGCACAGTGCGTGGAGGGCACTATGCTCAGCTGGCCCCTGTACTTACTAAACCTGTTCCTTGATGACTATAGATACGTGAAGGATCTGGGAACATATTTTCACTACTCTTGGCTACTAATCCTGATCGCCTTTATCAAATGGAGGGAGCCCAAGTACACATATTTTTGTGAGCGGACCAGTCATTGTCATGTAGTGTGGTACACATAATTGGGGAGCACGTTGGACCCCAAAATCAAAAGTATCAATGCAAGAACATTCACATGGTACTATAATGAGCTCCAAAAGATAATCTCCAATAGTTGTAGAATTACTCCAGAAGTGGTTGTGCAATACTGAGACACAGTGAACTTCAAACCAACCAGGCACACAGTACAGATCCAAGCGAGAAGGGATCCCAAGAAAGAATGGATGAAACTTAGATATTGCATCAAAGAAGAAGACATAGAGATGTAAATCAGGTACTGGAGAGATGACTAGAGAATTCCAATCCTTAATCAAGAGATGCCTACAGGTACGGTGGCCGACGCAGGGCAAGTTAAGACACATGTTGGGGATAAAGCTGTTTCGAGGAAGCCAAAGCCAAGTCAGAAGCTGACACAACAAAATAAAGGGGGTGTGCCAAAGAAAGGTACCCAGGCCAGACAAAAGGACACTAACCCAGCACCAAAAGAATCAGAGAAATGGGTTGTGATGACACAAGGAACCCCATCGAGTGCCACCCCATAGGAATAAGGCCAGACCAAGAGGTCGATCATCCACACTAGGGGTGTGCGCAAAAAGGCCAAGGTCAATTTTTCCAAGGTTGGGAAAGGTTGGTTTTGGTACCTGCATAGGGAGGAATTTGATATCGTTCCCCAGTATGGTTTCCAATCTCTTGTGTTGGTTTTCTCACTTGGGTGAGCAAAACAACAACACTTGCATGTCTAGATGAGACTACTAGACAAGACAAAAAAAATTGAGTGGGTTAAACAAGCCAAACACATGGATAAACAAAAAAATAAACTAAAACAACTAAGAAATAAATGTTAGAAAGAATGAGAAACTTAGAACCATGAAAACCAAATAATGACCAACATAATGCTACCAATGGATCAATAGATTAGTAGGCAAAACATCGTAGAGAAAAATAGGGACTTATGAGTCCCCTCTTCCTCCTTGGGATGGATCTTGAGTTCCCTAATGGAGAGCTCTTCATACAATGCAAGAAATGGAAAATGGTGAAGAACAACAATGCCTATTCCCTCAAGAGGTGAGTGGAATGGCCTATTCCAATGGTGCTTGAAGGCTCCAAAGAGAAAAGAGGATTCTCAAGGGAGAATTATTGCAGCATAACAATACTATGAAGATATTGGTTTCCTATTGCACCCATGGCTCTTATTTATAGCATTAATACATGGAAAAATGTAATTGGTTCATAGTGTGAACAAGGGGCCTTTTAGGGCACCCTCTAGTCCTTAACCAACCTCCCATTTCGATTTCGCTCATATATGAGGGTCAAATCATGTTGGGGGTTGGTCCATAAGTGGTTGAGGGACCAACAAGATCCATAAATGTGTCATGCATAGAAGTGCGCAGCTTTTCTCATACACAGTCGCACACTTGGCGCATTGTGTGCGTTAAGGGTTGTGTTGGCCCATGCATACTGTGCACTGTGCGGGTGCTTCCTTTGGTGAATCTATGCATTTCAATTTTTGACCCAATTATATATATTTTTTCCTTTTGAATGCATTTCATTGTTGTAGGTGGACTAATTTCCACTAGCATTGACATTTTCTTTAACCATTTGTATGCAATGTTGCGGACGATTTTTCAGTGATAAAACATGACCCCTAATGTGTGAGGTTAGAAGCATACGAATAGATTAAATACATCAATTTTTAATCAAGAGTGAAGAGAGGAACTGCAAGAGCGATCCACTGGAGGGAGAGGGAAACATGTGGGACCCAAACCATTTTCCGGGGAGAAAAAATAAAATTTGTGTACAAATGAGGCAGACATACCCAATGCTCATGTCATGTAACCAAAATGTGAGACTGTAACTAAAGATGTATGTTGATGTAGATAACTACAGTTCCCTCGAGGGTGGTTGATAACAGTAGATCATAGTTCTGAATGGTGAACAGACTCTAAGTGAGGCAAGGACGACTGTAAGAAATTGTCAATGACTCGTAGGCATTGATGGCCTAACGAATTTAGAGGTCCTCGAATGGTATGAAACAACTGCAATAGTCGCATTGTAAGACCCGCTATAACATGATATTTTGTTGAGGTCGAATGTTATGGAGGTCAACAGAATCAGAGAGTAATGATGATTCTCTCTATGTCATATGAGACTCTTCATTGTAAAGGTAATGAGATTCAAGATATTATCTCCCTTCTGGAAACTATGTTGATGTCAATAAAAAGGGAGACACAACTCCAAGAAGAAAAGGGCTTCATGAAATCCACTGAGATTATATAAGGTACTAACAGGTAACATGAACGAAGTCAATATTTTGTGTGACTCAAGACTTCCCTTGGTTGGGGAATTTTGGAGGGTGATTGGCAACAATCGTAAAACTAGATCTAGTGTCAGGGGGGTGACTAGATATGGGGTTAAATTGTGCTAGAGGCTAACAAAGTGGAAAAACTCAGAGATCATGGGTATATGGACTTGGGATGCTTGGGGTTTGTGAATAATGTCGATATTAAAAGAGAGTGGATGCCCCACCCAGGGGCGTCATGGGTTTATTTTCCAGGAAAAAGAAGGCCATCAAAGGTGACGACAAAAAATCTAAGTAAATGCTAAAAACAAAGGCTTTTTACAATTACCAAATAAAAAAAGAATAATTGGGGTTGAGTATGCAGATACAGAAATGGGTGCCCCACTAAAATATGGCTTCACCTGTTAAGGCGGAAGTTTGTGAAAGAAAACTAGTGGAGGGTGGGGGCCCATGGGTGGGTTTCTGTATTAGGTAAGTGAATGGGGGACAATCTGCGGGTGGGAAAACTGATGGTGGATGAGATGGAGGGCTAATGATACTGTGAAGGTGCATTCAATAGAACTGGGATGATATGACCTGGGAGTCCATTGGGAAATCTAGAAATATGATGAGAAGAAGTATGGGGCTCATTCTTGGAAGTGCATAAGACAATTGGGACTCCCATCCCTAGGGGTTTAAATAAGCATGATTTTCAAGGGGCCAAGAGGAACTATGAATGGGACAATTCATGTGGGGGAGATTTCTACCAGGTGCCAGTACCCAAATACGGTAGAGGTAATGGCACTGCAGAGATGGATGTAAGGACCCTAAAGGTAAATGTCAGAGGGTGTGACTGGGAGATGCAATTGATTTACAGAGGGAATAATTACATGCTAGTGTCGAACATATACCTGAAGGGGTGGTAACCTTTGTGGAACAAGTGCCTACACACATGAAAACCAAATACATGATGTGAACAATATCTAATTATAAAGAACATATAGCATTTATTTGATAAAAGTGAACATGAGAATGTGTACCTGAAAGTGACGTGAGAAAAATGATCCTCCAGGGCCATGTTCAGATGATGGGTTAGGGAGTTTGAATGTGTAGATGGCAGGACCAGGATCCCGTGGTTGAGAATGGATCAGAAAATGGAGGCTCTGGGCTCCTGTAACAGAGTGTGGAAGTTGGGAAAAAGGGGCTATATATGGCTGGTGGGCCCACAATTCCACCTCATTTGTACCTGTCACCATAGCTGAATTGATGAGAGTGTGTTGAGGAGATTTTGAGATTGTGGGAGCATTCGGATACCAATCCGGGAGTGGTGAGAGATAGTTTAGTGGTCCTATCCTCCTACATCATGTGAAATTCTTAGAATGTAGGTAGGGACTGTACAGAGGGTCGTACAGGGGATTTTTGGGGTAGGGTCCCACCAATGCACGGGGAAAGAAGGAATACATGTGCACATGTGTGTGGGTATAATCCCTTTTCCAGTGCATATTGTGTGGTTTTGCTTGACACAGCCATGCATGTGGGCACGAGTGAGGGAAATATATGCGTGCATAAGATGCGTGACTGTTTCTCAGACAATTGTGCATTAGTGTGCAGTTGTGGAAAGAACAAGAGCACACATGTGCGCACCTGTCTGGGTGATAGTTGCGCACTGATGCATGGTTGTTTCTTAAACAGATGCACATTAGTGTGTGGTTGTGCAAAGAACAGGCACCCAAATGTGTGCACCTTCCCTGGTGAAATTCGTGCACTGGAGGCAAGGCTAAGGGGTTTGCAATTTTTTTATTTTTTATGATTTTATGGATGATGAGGCTGATCAAGTGTTTCTGTGTGGATGCAGGTGATCATCATACTCTGGATATTACGATGCCAGTGCAATGGAGAGACCGCAATTGGGACCGTCTATGGGAGGCAGTGAGAGCACAACTGGGTGTTCAGAGACACTTGGTAGCCTGTGGGTTGCTCAAGTTCTTCGACTGCCCGCTGATATGATCACGTCATTTCCTACTTCAGTATCTGATTGTGATGTGGAGCACTGATTTGCAGTACTTCATAGTCATAGAACAACAGTTGACATTCTTATCCATCAAGGATGTGTATTTCTTGACAGAGCTCCCATTCTGTGGGATGGCCTTTCCTATTGACCCCCAGTTGTCGAGGGACGAGCGAGTGGATGACTTGGTGGTTCGCCACTATTCGAGGCCAAACCCAATGCCAGGTTCGATCATCCATATCGAGGAGATCGATGATATTTTTATGGAGTGCATCACTGCTATGGTGGTGAGGATCTATGGGTCTTTGGGGACTCAACAAATCACTGGAGGTGAGTTGAGGATAGTGGAGTGGGTCCTCGATGGGGACCTTTTTTCCTAGTGTCTAATTCTGTAAACCAGGATGATGGGACAGGTGAACCAGTGTCGAACATCCGACTCTCGTGAATTCTCTTTTGGGTCCATTCTAGTGGCCTGGTTTCTAGAGAGGGTGCCTCTATTGCGCCTAAGGATTCTGCTCGAGCCCGTGGGGCCACAAGAGCCATGATGGATGCACTAGGCCCATGTGCTAGCCCGACACAGAGGTGGAGAGGGTGGCCATTATTTCACGGCCATAATGGCACAACTATGGTGATAGATGCCACAAGTGATACTAAGGTATCCATATGCGGGTATGGACTACCATCATGACCCAAATATGATGTTGCCTTCTGGGGAGGACTGGGATCATCAAGGTATGCTTTTGCATTATGTTTTTTTATTTGAGTTTTTGATAGATGGAATTGATGATATATGTATATATGGATGATGACACTATATCTGGTGTTGTTTTGCAGATGTGGGGCTTCGAGGCCGAGAGATGGAGATGGTCGGGGAGCTATCTTGTCGGGGACCAGTGGGACCGGCACTTGCATATCTGAGGGCACGACAGAGGCAGAGAAGAAATGGCGTTGGTGTTGGACCAGTGCATAAGCCACGGGTAGAGGCCAGAGGGATGTTGGAGGACCTAAGCCGACATTTTGAGTGAGTTTTGTAAGGTGTACCTGAGGGCATGTGGGCCCATATCCAGGATGAGGAGGTCATGGAGCAGTGCGTGGGTGTACCAATGGAGTGGAGGACTCTGATCCACCGACCGGAAGTAGCAGGGGTAGCGATGACTAGTCGGCTACCTCCTGGACCTGTAGGGCCCCCAGCTGGTGGTGCACCTCCAGCTAATAGAGGACATGGGGGGGGAGCTATGGGGGCACCATGAGTGTCAGGTTTTTTATATAGAGGCTTGGGAGCCCATCTTGTATAGGGTATTGGATACCCACTTTGTATAGGGTAGTGGCTACCCATTTTTGTACCTATAGGGGTGGGGGGACTCACTAGCCTATGGGAGATGTATATGTATTTTTTATAAACATCGATTACACTTTGATTATATATATATATGTGGACATATTTTTTGGATCATTCATGTCTCCATGTGTTTATGATGTATGTTCTATGTGTTATGACAAATGATGATGTTTATATATAAAATGATGTTTAATGTGATAAATGTCAATTTAATACTAGGTTAGCGATGTGATCTGCTACTTGATTAATTTGTCTTGGAACATGTGTAAATGTTATTGAATCAAAGTTGGGTGATAGGAGTCTAACTTGCATATATTTGTGAAAGACGCAAGGATCGCGAGCATGATATACATTTTTGAGCTGCAGGATGACAAGTTGGGAATCTAAAAGAACGCTAAGGTGATGAATGTAGTGGTGACTGTCATCGGTGAGGAGACCAATGATGGCATCGTATTCATATTTTTTGTTGGTGGTCGAGCCCAAACATATTCCACTAGAGTGCAGCAAGACATGTGAGGGAGTATAGAGGGCCCAAGAGGCCGAAGCGAGATTTTGGGTCCAGCGGCTACCACCATCAATGTAACCGATGTGGTAGGCTGATGGATGATGCATCTATCAATAACATGGATGATAGATCAGACATGAGGAATGGTGGCAAAAAAGAACACTAAAAACTCTACAAATGTGTACAAAGAAAAACCTAAGGTAGGGGGGCTATGCTTAGGCATAAAAATTCTTTAAGTACAAATCATTAACGTGTTCTTTGAGAGGGTAGCCTTCTAGAGAGGCCAGGATGTATGCACCTTTAGTGAGGAAGTGTTGGACGACGTAGGGTCCATGCCATAATGAATTGAATTTCCCATGGTCGAGAGTATCGTGGGCGATATCGTAGGCTAACACAAGATCACCTTAATTAAACGAGCAAAGGTTAACGTGGCGGTCGAAGGTGGATTTAGACCATTTTTTATCTCCCTCATTGTTTTGTAATGAAGATCGACGATCTTCATCGAGTGACTCTAAGGTCATCAAGCACTACTCCATTAGGGCAGTTCCAGGTAATAACTCAATGGAAGTGTGTAACGTGTGGATTTCACACTCTATAGGGAGGTTGGATTCGATCCCATGGATGATGTGGAACAGTGTAAACCCGTTGGACTGAGGGTAGTATGGGGAGGAAAAATCATGGGAGAAGCCTAACTTTGAGGATATTTCTGCAAATATCTTGTTCTCAAAGTGTTTTCCATGACTGGAAACTAAATGTAGTGGGAATATGAATCGGGTAATGACGTGGTTGAATAAAAAATGCTTTGTTGTGTCAGCGGTGTTGTTCAAATTTTGCATGGATTCGGTCCATTTGGTAAAGTAATATACTACCGTGAAAATGTACTTGTGTCCATAACTGGATGGAGGATGGAAATTCATGAAGTCTATGCCCCATTTATAGAAGCGGTCGACGGTGATGAATGGATGTAGAAGAGCTGGTGGTGCTCGTGCTTTGTTTGTATAGAGTTGGCATTTGTCGCATCGCTTGATAGCATGGATGCAGTCATGAAACAACATGGGATAGAAGTACCCTGCTCGAATGATGTTTTGGGTGTTGGACATACCTGAGAGGTGACCACTGCAAGCATTTCTATGGAAATCATTCAAGACTCTGTTAGCTTCGTCGATGGGGAGACATCGATGAAGAATGGTGTCGACCCCACGGTGATAGACGATGTCTTCGATGAGGAGGTATCGAGGGGCCTAATGGCGAATTTGTTGACGATCATATCAAGAGAGATGAGACCCCTTCTATGTTCGCAAGTAGACAAGAAAGTCGACGTACCAGGGGTCATCAGAGGGGATGAAGAAGAGGTGTTTTTCAGGAAAATCCGTATTGACAAGGAAAGCTTTAGTGTCCGAGGGAAAATCCATAATGAGTTTGGTGAGGAAAATGGATTTCTTTCTTTTTGTAGTAGATAACTCTAGATCGTATTCTTGGAGGATGACGATCCATCAGGAAAATTTGTCACTAATTTTTCATCGACTAAGAAAGTACTGCATGGGGTTGGAATCTTTTATGACCTTGGTAGTTCAAAGTAGAATGTAATGTCGCAGCTTTTGGACTGCGAGGAAAACTGCTAAGGCGAGTTTCTCATCATCATTATACTTCAAGGGTGGCCCTGAAATTTTTTTACTGATGTAGTAAATGACATGTTCACGTCCAGCATCCACTTTTTGGACGAGGACTCCTACTATTGAGATGGTTGAGGCTGACAAGTAGAGGATGTCATCACGAAAATAGTCTGGGGGACTAATCATAGGGGCATTCGATAAGGCATATTTTAAATCATCAAAATATATTTGAGCATGTTCATCCCATCAAAATGGTATATCATGA
>ML801454.1:182129-199172 GCA_009831015.1 Picea engelmannii | reverse complement strand
GGCCCAATAAAACCCCTCAATATCTCTCGAACTCTCTGTCACCCCTATCTGTCTACTCTGGTAGGCATAACACTATGTAAAGTTATAATGTCCCAAAATGGGGACATTACAAAAACAGACAAAGTTTCCCCTTGGTTGTTCGCTAAACCTAAAAAAACAGCAAGCAAATAACAATGAAAAAGTGCCCAAAAACACTTTAGAAGTACCTTGGACTTATGTTAGAAAAACCCAAAAAAATGACTAAGTAAAACTATTGAAAGCAAGCAAAATTTAACTAAGGAAAGCAAGCTAGAAAGTTTGTTTCCTTAGGATCTTTGATTGTTGTTTTAAAACAGCAATGTAAAGGCACTTAACTTGCCAAATATGAAAGTAAAATTTCTTTGAAAGAAATCTACTTTTAGCCTTTTAAAATTTTAAGGAAATAGCTTGCTAAAAATAAAATTTCTTATGAAAGATCTAGCTTAGAATAGTGAAATGAAATTGAAATCTAGATCTAACTTTTCTTTGCATACTAACTTAGACAAATGAAGATTTCGAAATACGATTAAGATCTAAGTATTAGCGAGCAAACTAGTAACCAAAAGGAAATTAGAATTTTTTATGAGATGAGAGAGAAAGAGTGGTGGATGGAAACAAATCTTGGGCTATGGAGTCTCCTTAGTGTGTTGTAGAGGGAAATCGTTCTGATATAAAGGATTTGACGGTGTTGGAAACTCAAGCTAGATCTTTCCACTCCTCCAAACTAGAGGCCCTGCAAACTTAGAACAATCCTGCAAAGATACTTGTTAAAAGTGGATGCATCCACTTCCTACATATAAAATCTAGAAATCATGCAAATCAAACTAGAATAACAAGAGATCATAGACTAAACATTGTAGAAATAATAAGATTTAGCAATGCAAACAAGCTCACTAATATCTTACTACTCAAGGATAAATTAACAATGAAATTTGCAAAAAAAAAAAATTTACCATAACCTCAACACATCAACATGGAACAATTGGCATCCACACATTTGCACAACACCACAAAATGACCTGCAAAGTCTTCAATCTTTTACTCCACAACTAAGTCACATGGTTCAGGTTCGAGTTCAAGTTCGGGTTCGGCAACGACTAGGTCCGATTCGAGTTCGAATTTTCCAATAAGGTTCGGATGAGGTTTGGCTTTAGGTTCGACTATATATATTGAACCCTAAGGAAACCTCATCCCAAACCTCAATAAAATTCTACTTCAAATTTGTCCTAAGGTTCGAATTCGGGCACGCATTCAAGTTCGTTTAGGTTCGGCATTAGGTTCGGCGAACCTTGAGATTCACTGAATTTCGAACCTCAAGCTTTAGGTTCGGTGAACCCTGTGACTTAGCAAAATATAATTAACAAGTAAAAAAAACACTCTAGAGTAATGCTCTCATGTCTAAGTCTCAAGAGGCTAAGCCTTTTACAACTTCATCATACCAATTCATCTTATTACAATGCCCCGCAGAGGTGTGGATATGTAGTAAATAGTAAAAAAGGGGGCCATAATGGCCGGTTGGACTTCTGAACTCTGAATTTTGAACAAGCGATTGTTCAATCTTTGGCGGCTCAACTGCAAATCCATCCTAGTGCAACTTGGTGGATAACAGCTCTAAGAGCACTTTAGCAAGAGATCAATCAAATCATAATGAGGAAAGTAGAGCACTACTCCTCATTTTATTCCTCCTCAATGTCCTTCTAGAACCTTTCCCCTTTGACCAAATCCAAATGACCCTTATTCCCCTTTAAATATCCACTTAAAGATTAAAAGTCACTTTTACTAGTGTTTAAGTAACTAATAATCTAAAAGTTACTTTATTACCTCTTTTTACTTAATGTCACTTTAGAAACATAACATCTCCTAGCTAAGTGACACTAAATAAACCTCTTGACTCTATTTTCTTCCCTAACTATAGCCTACAGAAGTCATATAGGCTACTAAGTCATCCTTCTTCATAATCAATTGGAAGGGGGCATTACATGTCTCCAATATTTCTATTTTGCTTATCAGCATTTACTTTCAAGTGCTTTCATTTGTTTTCTTCATTTTATTCTTCCTCAATGTCCTTCTAGAACCTTTCCCCTTTGACCAAATCCACATGACCTTTATTCCCCTTTTAATATCCACTTAAATATTAAAAGTCATTTTTACTAATGTTTAAGTAACTAATAATCTAAAAGTTACTTTATTACATTTTTTTTACTTAATGTCACTTTAGAAACATAACATCTCCTAGCTAAGTGACACTAAATAAACCCCTTGACTCCCTTTTTTTCCCTAACTATAGCCTACGGAAGTCATATAGGCTACTAAGTCATCCTTCGTCATAATCAATTGGAAGGGGACATTATAGGTCTACAATATTTCCATTTTGCTTATCAGCATTTACTTTCAAGTACTTACATTTGTTTTCTATCATTTATCTTGAAGTATTTGATTTGCTTAATATCTATCGCATTAGCAGTCTTTATCTGTGTCATTATATGTTGTTGGATTAGTTGTATTTGCTTTTGTCTCCTTTAAACTCCTAGAACTTCTTACATTTAGCTTAATCAAGCCTTAGATTCTTTTATTAGGGACTACCCCCCTTGGCTTCGCCTGGAGATAGGCTAGACGGAGGAGTCGAGTGTCAAGTGACAGCTATCCAACTCAAGACTTGCCCCCAAGGGTACTCGACTTGAGACTTGCCCCCAAGGCCACACCGAGTGGATTGAATATTTCTTCTGCGTGACCCGAGGTGTGGATTAGGAGGCAACAAACCTCACCTTGAGAAAACATATCAGCATTAATCTAAAGAAAACAAGATATCTTGTTGGGCAAAACCCTTAGTGAGTTTTAGGCTAAAGACGCGTTCCAGTGTTTATAATTAATGGCAAGGAGTTGTCGTTAAGCATATAAAACTGTGGCTTGGGAGCAATACATGCAGGGATACATGAGAGTTCAGGAGACTTGAGCTTTTGTCTCACCTTGTTGGAAGTCCATGTAACCCTTGTTGGTACCCATTCGAGTAGTATTGCATTAGACAACACCTGAACCCAGACATTACTTCCACGTACCCTTAGCCTTTAGGTATATCGAAGGCTCCATAGAAAACCTAAAACAAACAATACTACCGTCGGACTATTGCAGTGCACCGCAAACAACATTCGGGAAGATTACTGTCTTGTACCATGGGTGTTCAAGCCCACAGGTATATTTGAGAGTTGTTGCACAAGGCACACCTTTTTTATTGGAAGCCACTTTTTCTTTCTTTCATCTTGCCTAGAATATCTTTGGTTTTACAAGCACTTGCATTTGAATGATAATGGAAAAACAACACATTTCGATAGTGAATGAATTATAATGCATTGGCATGATACTATTGCAAGACATTCAATTTTCCAAGCATTCATTGATCATTTTGACTTCTCACTTTTCTTGAACCAATCCTCTAGATAAGATAGTCAACTTTGTGTCAAACCGAGTCCTCGCCCTCACCTGTCCTCCATACAACGATAGGACGCAACTTGACCACATAGGATCCCCTCCTTAGGTTATTGACCTAGAAGCGCAGAGGCAAAGCCGCTGAGGTGACAGTGGGTGGCTTGCCTATTCGTTTCCTTAGACTTTCCCTTGAGTAAGGTTGGACATTCTTTCACATTTACACCAACTAAAGGATGAAAAGTGATTCCCTTCCTGCCTAGGGTTTTTCAAACTAACTATATGATACCACTTGGTATGCCCCAGCAATCGGGAAACACAATAATTTTGCAAAATATGACCAATAATGAAGAAAATAACAGCAACACTTTGATATTCTTCATTACAATACTTGAACTAGCAGAAGCAAAACCTAAAGAGAGAGCAACAATACAAATCGAATTCAAAAAGGATCACATGTTGCTTGCCTGCAATAGTTAGGGAAGCACGCTGCATTCCTAAAAGAACCTAATCGCATGCATGTACTAAATTTTATAAGAAATCAAACAATTCCCACTATGCCCAAATGCCTAGTCGCACCACCTATATATACAAAAGTGGTGAGAACAAAATCACATTTAGTTATTAAACAAAATAGCCGACATTTACTTTTAAATCTAGCAAAAGTACACTAACTGACCAACTATTAACTACAAACAAAGTGTGTTGACCATCCATTGAACAAAATTAACCTTGCTCAACATCAACCTATACAAAACCTCATTCTTAGAGAGGAAATCAAGAAAAAAGTGCAAGAGCTCATTGAGAAAGTAGTAATCAAGCCAAGTATGTGGCCATGAAGATCACAAATAGTGTTGGTCCCAAAGAACAACATTATGTGAGGAAAGTATATTGAGCATCCATTGAACAAAATTGTTGTCAAGAATCAACACCCACCACCGACGATCAATGATCTAGTTGATCAACATCAAGAAACTCGGTACTTCACCAAGCTCGATATGAAATCTAGATACCATTAGGTGTGCATCAAAGATGAAGACACATGGAAGACATCCTTTCACACAAAGCAAGGACTATATGAATGGGTAGCGATGCCATTCATCTTGTCCAACAACGTAGTCACTTTTATGAGACCGATAGATGAGATCCCAAGGCCATTCATTGACTCCTTTTCCATTGTATATTTAGTGTAACATCCTAGTATTAAATAATTGTTTCGTCACCACTTAAGACATCTAGAGATGGTACTACAAACCAATGTTGTAAATCTTGTCTCGGGGAAAGTATCGGGGAGGGTCTGGAATGTAACTTCTCGGTGACATCGGTGGAAAATATATGAATATCTCAGAAAATGTCGCAAGACAGGGGTCTAACTCGGAATATCTTGAAATATTTCGGATATCGAATAGGGGTTTAACTCGGATTATCTCAGAATATCGGCGATATATCAGAGAGATATACAACACTGCTACAAACAAACTCCAGAAACATTGCAAGTGAAACTTAAGAAATGTTACTGCAAAGCAATATTGGTGTATCTAGTCTTTGGGGATGGTAGAGGAGAATCACAGATCACCTTGAGCAAAGTCAAATCCATCTTAGACTGCCCAACCCAAGAAACTTGACAGACATAATGGGGTTCATGGGACTTGCCAACTCTCTAAGGAAGTTTGCATTGCGCAAAACACTTGTCAAAAGTGGCAATGCCTTTAAATACACAAATGAAATTATGCAAAAGTTCTCAATGGACTGACACTCAAGAAAAAGGCTTTAGAGTTTTGAAGCATATGTGAGACATTGATAATAGGACCCCCAACCTACAGTTATCATTCAAAATTGAAGTAGAGGCTTCAGGCCAAGCCATTGGTGCAGTGTTGAAGCAACAATGGAAACCTATTGAATATGAAAATTTGACAATTTACAATAATTTTAGTTTTGTACTCAGGGACATGACTAACTACCAATACTTATAGACAGATTCAGCAAGATGTTAATAATTGTACCATGTTGCAAGGTAATCATGAGACAAGCAGTGAAACTCTTCTTCAAACAAGTGTGACTACACTTTGGATGACCCAATTCCATCATAGAAAACTAAGACAACAAATTATTTACTAGCTTTTGGATATTGTTATGATCTAAGTCACAAGATACGTCCAAACCCCCTCCTGTGTCGCGTATCCTAGGTGTCGGACACGTGTATGGAACGTGTCTTGTTCACAGGACACGTTCCAAACACGTGTCTGACACTTACCCTCAGCATGTCCCAAAAACAGGACATGTGTCCTGCACAAAGAAGGACTTGGGCTCATGTTTTCTCCTGCAAATTGGAGCTTTGAGGTGTTTCGGTGTGCAACTGAGGGTTATTTTGCCTTACTAATGTTATTTAAAGAGGTCCCCACCCCCTCCATTTCACCCACCATAGTAATTAATGGTAATGTTAAATTCTTAAAGTAAAAGGATGAAGATTCATCATTTTACTTAAATTTTTAACATTACCATTAATTGTTTCAAGATGTTTGAGAGTGGTTCCAAAATCATTGGACTTCATATGGAGAAAGTTGAATTTTAGGTCTTGTTGTCGCCTTATATACACTTAGGCTATCGTGGAAGAAATCTTCAATCCACTTAGTGTGTCCTTGGGGGGAAGTCTTGAGTCAAGGTGCTATCACTTGATCCTCGACTCCTTCGTCTAGGCCAACTCCTAGCGAAGCCAAGGGGGGTAGTCCCTAACAAATATACTAAGGCTCTTAAGCTACTCTAAGCTAAAAGAACTATTCTGGGAGTTTATAGCAAATAAAACATAAAGCATTCAACTTAACCATTCATCAGATAAGATACTCAGATAAAGCAAATGTCTAATCATATAGATGCATGCATAATAAAGTAGGATACAATATCTGCAAGATTTATACAATTTATTAGACAATCACATTTGAGAATGAAAATACTACTCATGAAAATAAAGATATAACCATAGAACCAGTGCCTTAAAAGTGTCATGGGCAGTTGTTGAACGTGTGTTTTATTAGGGTTTATTAAAAGTAGATTAATGAGAGATGTGTGGCCTCTTTAGAGGTTGCCTCTTTGTTTGGAAACTTGTTGAGAACCTACTAAAGCCCCAAGGCTTCAAAAGTAAGTTCACTGAGGGTGTTGGATGTCCAACACGGGGAGAACCTAGATCTCAAAGTTCCCGTTTGACTTCACACACTCTCCTTAGGCTTTTTCTCTCGCATTAAGGCAACTACTATTAAGGTTTCCCTAATTATACTACTCCACACTAACAACTCCGGTTCTGATGAATCTCAGGATTGAGCTAGGATCATAAGGGTTCAGAGCATACACCGATAGTTGCGAGGAAGGTTTATTTTAAACTTGAAAATTAAAGATTTAACTTTAGAAATTAAATTCAAATGCTCGCATGTAGATAATAGGTAACCAAGAAATTGAAACTAGAAGGGTGAGAACGAGAGAGAGAAAGTCTTTCTTCAAGAATTGAATCATGGGCTATGGGGTCTTCYGATGAAAGAATGAGGSACTCRCTCTCAAACGATCTTGAAGAATGTGGAAGATYGAACTCAGATCAGCCACCACTTCAAGTATGAGGACCTGCAATCTTGATAAACCTACATACAACTTSTTAAATAATCGRTGTTCCSTACACATGAAATYTAAATRGCATRYAATTAAACAAAATTAACATGCAAATTTTCAACCRCATATGTAAAATAACAAAAGATCTYAATATCCAAGCTAGTTAAGAAGATCTTTCCTATTGGGTGATAGCACCCCTATCAAGGCCAACCTACAAATTGAAATGCATGTAAACACGATACAGTTACCTCATAAATTTAGACAATGAACATCAACATCCACACGATGCTACCATCCACCATGTGACCTCCAAAGTCTTCTTTATTCAAACTTGAAAAAAAATTACAAATATAAAATGCAAGAGCATAAGCTCTTTCCCCCAAGCTCTGACTAACTCACAAGAGGAGGGTCGACCTTCCTTTATACACTTCCGGGTGAAAACTACAAAGCAAGGGCACATGGGAGAGGAGGAGTGGCGCACTTAGTAGAGTGAGGATGAGTGGAGTGATAGGTAGGTGTAGTTGGAGTGATGTGGGGGAGTGTAGGAGTGAAGTGAGGGTGTGTGGGAGTGAAGTGAGAGTGGTAGGTGAGGGTGAGGTCGAGTGCAACCTTGGGATTAGCGCCCTCTATTGCTAGTGTGCCATCTATAGGAGGAGATGTGCCTAGCTTCCTTGGGATCTCCTCCCCCCCTGCCATGTCACTCACACTAGGCATTTTCACTAGAAGAAGGCTTTGCCAACTAGTCCAGAGACTCCAGACGAGGAAAAACATGTTTCCGACATGTTTGCTAAGTTTTGGCAACGCCCCTAAAATTTAGAAAATTAATTAAAAAGTCTCTTTATGTTTTTTAGAGAAAATTACATTTTTGAGTGATTAAAATCACTTTTTTGCCTCAACAAAGGGGGAATAAGGATTTAGGGGGTGCTCTAACTCAGAAAACGACCACAAATATGGCATCTGACAATGACTGATGCCATTTTTATGACTTTATTGACTTTTACATTAAAAAAATGTTCGTTTTACGGGAATTTTTTTATTTGACTAAAACATTAAAAAAACCTAAGGGGGACTTAGCGCAATTTCCATATGAATCAATAGACATAACTTAGCATGAACTTATATACATTTAAACACTAGACATTGGTTATACCATGCCAAGGCCTAACCACCAGCACGTACTCCAGCTTTGGAATCGATTTTGAGTGAAAAAACTTAGAAATTATTAATCGGCTAAACGGCAAGAAATAATTAACAAGTGAAAAAAACACTCTAGAGTACATGCTCGGGCCCAGATCTTAGGTGGCCAATAGTTTTTTACAACTTTCATGCTCAAATCATTTATTACAATACCCTGAAGGGATGGAAATGCAGAAAAAGAGTGGTCTGATAGACCGGCTGAACTTCTGAACTTTGAATTTTGAACAAGGAGTTGTTCAATCTTTGGCGGCTCGCTAGAAGTCCATCCTAGTGGAACTTGGCTGATAACATGTCCCATTCAAAATTCAACAGACTTAACAGTTTTCAGGAATTCAAGATTGGCAGGATTGCAATGTTTCCATTGGATTCTATCATGTATGAGGGTATGGAACTGGCATTTAATCAAGAGAACCAAGCCCTTTATGTACCTTAATGTTGGTGGCATTGATTTTTGAACTTTTTTGTCATGACCCCAGTAAAAATGTACCCTTCACTCAAGTATAAAATCTTCTCTTGAACTCTTCTCTTTGTCATCGTCTCATGTGACTTAGTGGTGTATGTGCACACCAACCTTCATCTTATATACAAGCAGAGAGAAGAGTGGTTGAACGAAAAGACAAAGATGTGGGATGTGTTTCTTGATGATATGGGTTTGAACAACAGTGTTGAGTTGGCATTAGCCAACTTGGATCTTAATGAACTAGTGCTAGAGCCGATCACTTTTGATGATGGTGATCCTCCACATCAACAAATGCACAAATTGCATTGGATATAGGGGAGGAGGGGGAGGAGGGGGAGGATGGAGGAGAGAGCAGTGGTAGTGATGCCAATCTTGATGATTATGACATGGAGGACTACTGACAGTCACGACTCATGAGCTATAAGATTCTTCCATCTACGGTTCTAGTATATACCCTATGGCTATTTTGTATTTGTCATTGGCATTCCCACCTATAGTATCAATGACTCTAACTCAGTATCTATCTACAATGTAATACATTTTGATTTTGATGACTTAATGAGATTGAGAATGCTGCAACTTACGGTTCTAATCTCTTATGTGTTTAGTGTTTTGACATTTCATCATCATTGATGTTACAATGTATTATGTTACATGTTTTGTATCATGTAAATCTTCTAGTTTCTAACAAAATATGAATCTTTATGTCTATATTTAATTTTTGTACGTGTAATTTTCAAAAAAAAATCATATATATATATATATATATACATGTCCTTCGTGTCCTGTTTCCGGGGGTCGCCATGCCAGTGTCAGATACTCGTATTTCCATGTCCTCCTTGTCCCGTGTCCACGTGTCTGGTGACTTAGGTTATGATGATGATGAACTAAAATCAACACATAGATTTAAAAAGATCAAATATCTATAAATCCAAACAAAACAACAACAAAGAAATAGAAGGATATTTGTGGAACAAGCTTCATTTTAGAGACTGCGCATTGCAACAACAGTAGGTCAAAAAACAAAGGAATCATTATAAAACTAAGTGTGTTCAAATATATATGTAAACTTGATAATAATTCATAAGAATAAGAAAGTCAAATCAGAATACGAAACTCAAATGAGAAAGAATAAATCCATGCATGTTTTCCATCTATCTTCTTGTAAAATACAAGTCATAGTAATGAATTCCTATAATTTTTTGTACTAATTAAAACCAAATGTGCCAAAAATAAACAATGAAAAGTATTACAATTTTCCTTGAACAAGTTCCAAAGTAACAAAGTTCTTGAAAAGATTAACTTACAGCATATGAGTTGTATATGAGATCTGAATGATGAGGCTGGATAAAATGGTCCTCCAAGCCATGTCCAAATAATGCAGGAATAAAAGACTTTGCCGCCATCTGTTGGATAGAGTTTCAAAATAATGAGTTCAACAGCTAAGAAAAAAAACATGAAAGACAAAAACATACATAAATTTGATTTCAATAAGGATATATTATACCTTCTTACATATATTTATAACAATCTTGAGGGTTGGCGTCAAAATACTTAGGAAACTTGAGAGTGAATCAACCCAAAATTATGAGTTTGGAAATAACAATGAGATAAAGATACGCAAGAAATAATGTGTGTTCACGACTTAGATAAATGAGAGAAAGCAAAAGCAATTAAAATATCATTCACATGAACACATGAATTATCATTTTATCTCTTATTCGAACTCATCGCCTATTTACAAATACAAACATATGTGCATGTAATCAACATAAATATACAATGATATTGCTACCACTAATAATGATTATTCAAGAGGAGGGCCTCTTTATACACTTACAACTCCATGTTGTCATCCTTATACACACCTACAAATGTGGAGAAGTCTCCAACCCACTTGGTATGTCCTTGGAGGCACAAACATGAATCCAAACCCATTGTCACCTCAATCTGGATTCCTTCCGTCTAGGCTCACTCCTAGGGAAGCCAAGGGGGGTAGACCCTATTAAACTATGTGAATTATTATTGTGAAGATTTGAGGAGTTAATTGAGTTATTTGATTAGGAAAACCCAACCCAATGACAAGCAGCAAATGCAATTATGCAATTCCTTTAATGACGGCAAACCTTTGTTTTTTTAATCAACAATTAGACCCGTGCCTAAAGATTAACCAAGATTGATCAATTGAAATATACAACAAGAAATATAGTTATACAAGAATGAAACAATGTTGTGAAATATCTACACAATAAGTATTAGAAATAACTTTACACTTAGGCCAATTATGTTCACATAAATAAGAATACATAGAATAAAGAATGCTTTGAAACAAGTACTCACATGAAAGGAATTTGCTGAAAAGTAAATTGCTTGAAAAAGTAACTTGCTTGAAAAGTAAATAGCAAACTTGGAAAGTAAATGTTGTGAAGAGTATGTAGATTGATTTTAGCAAGTTTTTAAGTCTCTTTTGAGCTTAGAGAACTTAATGTGAGAGTTGTAGCAATCCTAAGCTATGTGACTAACCCTAATCCTTATCCCTTCAACCAAAAGGAAGTGTTGGGTTCTCAATAAGAAGAACAAACAAAGTTCTTCCCTAGCTCCATAGGTCAAATCCAGAATGCTTGGGTGCTCAACGAGGAGGACACGTAGTGCCGTGAAACCATCCCCGTCTTCAACCCCTTCTAGCCTCCCAAGTCACATTTTTTATGGTAGAAACAATAAAAATTGGGTGCAAATTAATCTAGCCACTCAATCCTTTGCCCTTTCTTCGTTATCCAAGATCCACAAAGTGGCAAGGGGAGGGAATACGGGGCAAAAGGCGGGGCACCAGTTTGATTACTTTGCAAATTAAATGAAACTATCTAGCCTTCACGATATTGCTTGGATGGCAAAGCCAAGCACTATGCAAGGTGTGGGAGAAGTTTAATAAATTAAATGACTTGAAATTAAAATAACAACCTCACAACTATAGCACAAGATGAAGGAACGTAATGTCCCCATTTTGGGACATTATAACATTACAGAGTGTTATGCCTACCAGAGTAGCCAGATAAGGGTGACAGAGAGTTCAGGAAATATTGAGGGGTTTTATTGGGCCCGACTTGCATCGTTCATCATCAGGGTGCATTCCGCATAGCTTGGCTTTGCTTTCGTTGCATTTCGACGATTTCCGTAATTTTGAGTTATTATGGGTCATATCTTAATTAAATTCACTAAGAAGGTCATAATGGGCATATTACTTGGAGAAACCTCTTCGTGTAATAGCTCATCGGAATCGGGAAGAAGAGCATTACAGGATAAGATGATGAGAAGTGACTTTCAGTGATCGGAGAAGCCATAAGGATGGATAAATCACTTTTTAGAGGTAAAATGGTTAATTAATTAATTGATTAAGTGATTTAATCAAGGAATAATAAAATAAAGTAAAATTCACTTGGAGGTAAAAGGTCAACAACGAATTAGAGTTTCGGGAAGCTATAAAGGAAGAGTAAAGCAACCTAATTCAGAATGATGTTATGATTTGATGTTGAGATAGTTGCAAAGGAGGAGGAAATCGACCCCCTTGTTGTTTTGTGGATTTCTGGAGGAAACCACCACCATTGATCGATTTCGGTGTTGAGAGACACACCCTAGCCTATCGGAGATACCATCCAAGTATCTCACCGTGCATTACAGTATCCAGTTCAGTGATTGCGCAACTCAGCTAGTGAGGATGCAAGTGTTAGAGTGAGGGTTTGTGTGGCTGCTTGAGACAGTTCAGTATTTGGACGATTCCTTCCGTCCCATTAGAGAGCTAGCCAAAGCGCACCTATTGAGCCACCTGTCGTCAGTTTCTGACAGTGGAATCTCCCGGAAAGCAAAAAACAGTCATTTAGGGCACAGCTCTTGAGGAAGCACATTTGGGGTTCCAGGGAACATTCCGGGGCAGATCTAAGGAATCCCTTCCGACCCATTACAGAGGAGGCCAGGACGATCGTTTTGAGCTATACATCGTCAGATTCCGCCGGTGGAATCACTAGGGTGCACTCATTGAGCTCAGGAGGTGCACAAATCCCTAGGGGGTGACATCTAGAACTTCAGAGGTCGAATCTTCAGTCCGGCAGTCATCAAGACCAGCCTAGAGGCCAGGGCACTTCTTTTGAGACAGTTTCCATCTCATTCCGACGGGTATCGCCATCAGGGTGAGTTTTCCATATTCTGCAGCAGTTACCGTGAGCTGCCAGACTATTTTTTGTCGATTTATCCATGCATGCGCAGACCAACACTCATTTTTCTGATCACGGGTATTTCTTATTAGTTGATTTGTATTCCAATGACGATCCATGAGATCTAACTGACGATTATTATATCTACTTCCAGTCATTATTGTATTTCCTTCTTTTTCCTCATTATATATATCAGTGAGTTGTGTTGTCCTCATTTCGCATGCACTGTCTTATACCGCTAAAACACTTAATGAATTGAAACACACATGCGAAAATCACCAAGCATGTTCATACAGTAACTCAAACGCATTTAGAAACCCCTAGAGTATCAGATTCAGTGGCAAAAACCGTAGTTCAACAGTAGATATCCAGATGAGCTGGATCAGGGATATTTCAGTGGTATCAGAGCCTTCTTCCTACCAGCCTGTGAAGAAGTGCTTCTCATGACCCCATGATTCCAGGAATAGGTGAAGAATACCAAGAGGATCGAGGACATATTGGGGACGAGTACATTTAGTACCGCAGAGGTCATAGCAAAGATAGGAGAGATAGAAACCGAAGGGATTACACTCGCTTCCACACTCAGTCAGATACAGAGCTAGAGCTAGATGACAGAGAGCATATCAGTTTAGACATAGAGGCCGAGATAGAGGAGACTATGGGTGACAGGTGTGAGACACCCGAGGGTAGGGGGAACGGCCCTAAGATACATTTTGACAATACGCAGGTCATGTTGAATGACCTAGCTAGGGGACAGAAAGACCTGTTGACCGCCATACAACAGATGAATCTTAGTGCACAGATGCTCCAACATAGCATGAGCACTATAGGTGCCAATGTCACAGGAGGGCCTAGTGGTTCAAAGAGGCAACAAACTGGACAAAAAGGACATGATGAGGACTTTGCAAATTGTTTGAAACAGTATCAGGAGCTTGGTACGGAATTTCATGCAGACATGTCATTCAAGGATTTTTGCACCATCTAACATCCTGAGTGGTATGAACCCAACTATCAGGGGACAAGAAGGGGAAGGTACACATTGTTGAGGTACACTATGACAGTGAGGATGAGGAGGTGCATGAGAATGCAACCACAGATGCCTATTTAGAGCAGTCAAATGAGGCTAGTGACTCCTGCACATCTGAGGGACAGTTGGATGGACAGGATGATAGCGCATGTTCTTCATCTTCCCTACCAGGAAGTGTTGAGACTTCAACACTTCAGCATAGTGATGACACTTGTGAGGATTCATATGTGTTGGCACTTGGACGTGATGAGATTAGGTGGTTGGATGACCAACCCTTGGGTGTAGACGTGGCTTCCAGGAAGTCGTGTATGGAGGTTGATGAGCTTCCTATGATGAGCGATCCACATTTTTCATCTTCTCAGTCACCTATGCTAGCCACGACACATGAAGATATTAGTGGCATTCCTGATATGGTAGAGGAGCCTTGTGTGGGGATTGTACACAAGGGACACATGGATCTGCAGACCCAGGAGGAGAGGTATGGGTTGGAGTTAGTTGAACTTACACATACCTATCAGTATGAGGAGAGTGAGTCACCACTCTTGGAGATTCCATTGATGGACCAGATTGTGGAGACTGACAGCTTGTTGGGACACTTACTCCCAGGATCAATCTACAGTGATGAGGGTGCACTCCTTATTGGCCGGGATGACCATAACACGTGTGTGGACACATCTGTTTGGGATCCAGGCGCAGATGATATTAGTAGGGTGAGTGCACAGGAGGATACAGTTGTCCATACAGGGTTCAGTGCGATTCAGATGGGGGTCGCAGTTGGTGATGGCGTGCAGTGGCATACAGGAGGACTCAGTAGCACAGTGGACAATGGGCAGTTCAATACCTTATCTTTTGAGGAGTGTGTTGTTGAGGATTCCATTATTGACACTAGCAATGAGAGGCATGAGGTTGCACCTCAATAGGGTTGTGATCAGGGGTCACGATACTTGACAGGACAGTTGAGAGTCAGTGAGGACATGATCATGGCAGCCACTAGATGCATTGATGATACACACGCATTGGTGGCAGCTTATTGTTGGAGAGTCTTGATGGCACATGATAGTTCAGATAGGGGACTTGTCGTTGATGACTTCCATACACTCATGGAGAGAGTGACTGTGATGAGGGCGGACTACCAACAGTTATTGATGGATAGAGATTACCTATTGGAGATTGGCGAGATGTATCACAGGGCACTGAGGGAGCAGAAGGTTGAGGTGGACCGACTCACTCATGAGTTGGTGAGCACACGAGGATTCTTGGAAGGCACACAGACAACCCTTCAAGAATCAAAGTCCAGATTAGATGAGCTCTTTGAGGAGACCGATCAGAGATACACTATATCTATCTCGGCAGAGAGTCAGATATGTTCCTCAGTTACATTGTTGGAGGATGTCCGGGTGTCACAGGGGCCACCATTCATGGGTAGTTCTGAGACAATCGGTCATACACATACACATGAGGATTCCAGAGCCAGGGGCAGTTACAAGGACACTTTCATTTGTGTTCCAGGATTGGTTGATATCCACACAGAGGTTGATCCGACAATGCACCTTGGACATATGATGATGAGAGAGATGTACAGTGAGATTCATGGGGACGCATTGGATTGCAGGGAGGAGACACACTTAGTGGAGCATGGAGATTCCTCTCCCTTGCAGCAACACATAGTTCTAGGAGATCACCTTCACAATAGTAGCAGCTATCTAAGTGATGATGGAGGGAGAGTGATTGACCAACAGGTTGTGGAGTTATCTATTGTTGTATCCGATAGTTGGAGTTTAGACGATTATTCACCATGGGTGCTAGTGGATGATTTTTTGGTCCAATCCTGGGGATTGACCAAAGCATATGATACTTTCTAGTCCTACAGTCGGTTACAGATGTTTTTGTTATCTTTTCCTGTTACTTTCATCATTGACAACAGCATAGTGGGAGATAGACAGTGGCAGGGAACATGGAGACTTGGTAGGCCGATACCACCTGACAGGAGTGTCTGTATTGCATACAGCAGGATAGGGGTGGATCATCAGAGACGGACAATTGAGACCTTGGGCGTGATGGTGAGCATCTTAGGCCGTGGGATAGCAGATATCTCAGAGGGTGACACAGATTCAAATTCTCATTGGGATGAGGAAGGAGGGCTTCCGACAGTTATCAGTATGACACATGAGCAGTTAGTGGGGATTGGAAGTGATGAACTTCCAATTTTAACATGGGATCTGAGAGTCCATTTGGTTAGTGGGTTGTTTCATCTTATGATGGCTCAGGTTGCGCTAGAGAGCAACATACTTCACTCTTGGATGGTTTTGAGAGGGCTTACAGGGACTTGTTCAATGTGGCAAGACAGGTTCTCCCTATTTATACTCATGATTGAGTATGGAGGTGGTTGGGCAGATGATGATTCGACAAAGAT
Organism: Picea engelmannii; assembly: GCA_009831015.1. Taxonomy (NCBI): domain Eukaryota; kingdom Viridiplantae; phylum Streptophyta; class Pinopsida; order Pinales; family Pinaceae; genus Picea; species Picea engelmannii. The sequence goes on along the minus strand of ML801454.1, from coordinate 182,838 downwards.
ACCTTTACAGGTTCAGCTTCTTGACAGCAGGCCCAGTTTTCACAGGTATTTCAGCACGAGTATCCAGAAGTGGGGGATCCAGTATGTATATTTTGAGCAGACAGTCATGATCAGAGTAGTGCAGCGTCTGTGTGATGGTCCATGTCCGTGTGATGTTCCATTTCATTGACTGATGGAGATAAGTGGATCTTTGCAGGGGGAAGTCACTTTGACTTTCCAGTGAGCTTCAGTATTGGGGGGACCACGTCACTTGTTGGTGATTCGTTGAGGTCTTGTAGTACCTCACTATGGCAGCAACATGTGCAGTGGGTGGAGGACATGTTGGGGTTGGTACGGTCTTAGAGGACAGACTCATTTCGAGTAGAGACCGTGTGTTATTTGTAGGAGTCTCATGGTATTGATATGTTACAGGACTATATTTCACGAGGCATTGTAGTTCACATTTTAATATGGGATCCAAGGATTGGAGTGCTTAGTAGTTCATCGTTTGATGGAGTTGAGTTTCAAGTAGAGTGGGTGCTCGGAGAGTTGACTGAGATTCTTTGGCCATTGATCATTCTACTCATCAGGAGCATGTGGGTCTCATGCGTGGTGAGCACTTGGAGAGGCCACATCTTGAGGGGAGTCTACCTTGTGTCACATAAGTGGATATCGAACCCCGGTATCATATGTAGTTGGATTCAGTTATTGCTTGAGGACAAGCAATATT
>ML801454.1:132062-148678 GCA_009831015.1 Picea engelmannii | reverse complement strand
TAAGCTCATAAAAGTTTCGGTTTTGACAATAAATCACTATTTTAAGGCATCTTAAAATCACTAAAACACTCTAAAATACACCTAAAAGTCTAACCAATTGATATACATACTTAATAGACTTAATAGGGTACTTTAAACCACCATCTTCACCATCTAAAATGGGGATTGAGGAGGGCAACGGAAGGTGATAGGCCGGGGATGGTCTCATGGCACGAAGGAGCGTCCTTTCCGTAAAAACTCAATCTTTCGGGCTGACCTGAGAAGCTAGGGTAGGCCTCGTTGCCATACTTCTTGAGCATCCAACAGCTATTTGGCAATCGGGGGAGGAGGCTTTTGGTGAAATATCTAATAAGGGTAATAAAATATTTTCAATCTTAAGAACCCTTAACTCACTAAGTAATTAAACCTTGGGCTTAATACTTACAGCTAAATCTAGTAATACTTTGTGGGTTAAATAACTAAGTGTTGAGTATCATAATCATTGTGGAATACTTGTGCCTTAACTTTTAAATCTTCTAAGTTTTCCTTTGACTTGTGAGTGTTGATGTTGCCATTGAGGAGCAATCCAATAGAGTAAGTGTTATTGGGGCATGCTTAGGCCTAATGTGTTGATGATGTTAATGCCTTGATCTTCTTTAAATCCTGCACATTGAAATAACGTGATTAGCTTGTTGTATTGTATCATTGTATGTCTAGCATTCTTTATTGTAAGTATTGGTAGATTTATTCTTTTGTAAGTAACTTGTAATTCTATTGTAACGAAACACCCTTTAACTTTAGTTGACCCCTTGCCCAACCTTAGGCACTAGTCTTAGTTGACTTAGGGAAAGGGCTTGCTTGACATACTAACCTTGCATCTTGCATTGTTGCCTTAGCATCATAGGTTAGACTCCCCCCTAAAACCTTAACAAATTAAAATCAACTCCTAGAACTTAAACGCTAAATCTTATCTAGTAACTAGGGTCTACCCCCCTTGGCTTCCCTAGGAGTGAGCCTAGACGGAAGAGGTTCCGGTCAAAGTGACAGCGTGGGCTGTGAACCTAGGCATTGTGCCTCCAAGGACACACTAAGTGAGTCGGACTTAGCTCACGTCTGCAAGTGTGTATAAGGACGGCAACATCACCAATCTCCAAAAGGTAATCTCTATCCATAAGGAGATGCTAGTAGTTGGTCTTCATCACTGCCACTCTCTCTTGAAGTGTCTGAAAGTCCTCAATGGAAAACTCTCCACCCGAACTATCTGATGTCACCATGGCTCTCAAACAATATCCTACCATCAATGTGTGTGTATCATCAAGATGCCTCATGGCCCCCACGATCATATCCTCTCTAACCTTCAGTTGTCCTGCCAAGTGTTGTGACTCCTCCGAATCAACACCTCTAATGTGCTGAAGTGTTACCTCATAACTCTTGTTGCTAAGGTCAACTGTGGAATCCGTATCAACTCCTCCAAAATGCCCGAGCTCATTGTTATCCTCATTTTACTCCTCTGGTCAGGGTGTCATAAACTCATAAAGTCTCCTCTGACTACAAGGCAGGGGAATCCAAAAATGGGAACATTACATCCAACCACAATAGAAGGCCAAAGATGTAGTGCTCGTTGGGTTAAAACACTTGTTTTAGAGAGCCTTGGCTTAATGATCAAAAAAGACGATTTAGAAATGAGGTTTGAGTTGTGTATTTATACACAACTCAAGTAGTATATCGTCCCAAGAGGAGTTATGGGCCCACATAGGTAGCACACACTCCCCAAAAAGGTTAATGAACCTACATATCAAAGTTGACTAGGTCATCTTTAACTACAACCTAGTAATACAATAAATGATCACATTAATAACAAAATAAGAGTTGGGCATAGCCAAATGTGAGTATACACCATTTTCAATAGGATTTGCTTCCCTGGATCTAATGTCTTGATGTCCCCACCATTCTCCTTACGACGGACCATACTCTCATTTCATTTCCCCTTGTGGTGAAAGTAAATCTTTATAAGTAATCTCATAAAAACTGTGAATTACAAAAAAAAGTAGGCATTTTGATAATGAAGTTAAAAAATTGGAACAAAATACCAAGATTTCAAGAAAACATTTGACAACATTGTAGTACACAAGGACAAAAAAATCCACCATCTAAAAAGTCAAGATCAAACTTTTCTTTAACGGAGTTAAAAATTGAAGAGAAAACACATACATATTCCAAAGTTCAATAAAGAAATGTTATCAAATCCAATAAAATCAACAACGCTTGCAGAATTCAAACTACAAACTATAGATAGAGAAACCCCCATAGACAAAATTGGAGTATAAATGGTAAGTGTCACTAATGATGAAATTTCGTCTATCATCAAAGAAGCCAAGCCATCAATCAACAAGCCAACACTTATAGATCTAGTTATAGTTGAAGGTATATTGATAATTGGCCACAACTGACAAAACTATATCTCAAGGGACTACAAAGATAGCTTTACTTTACTTTAGGTTTCTTTCTTTATGTTATTTTCAGCATTACCTAAGAGTTGTGTTTGCACTCCCACATTCTACTCATACTTGTTGTAGTTTTCTGTCCTATTGACCTGTGTGGTCATTTGTTACACATTAATAAAATTATTTTATCTTATCTTATCTACCTCTTTTGTGATCTTCGGTAGTTGACAGTTAACCTAAGTAAGACTCTGTACCTGATTGGATGGTGGAAACTAAGAAGCATGTTATGCACGACTCTCCTAGTTGGTTAGATGGGAAGGATGAGCAGGAGTAAGTGCGAGTAAAACGCATCCTATACAAGACATTAGAGGACAAGTAGAGAAAAACACCATCCTCAGTAACCCCACTAGACATTCAACTCTGGTCACAGGGCCTTCCAATGCTAGAGACAGACCCAGTATCTATGCTCATAAAAGGAACAGAGGGCATTACTAGTTGAAAGTAGATGCATTCATTTTTGTTTATTCGTAACTATCGACAGTTAGCGTACAATGTACATTGTACAAAATTTGATTTCATTTTATATATGTATCTTCTTTTCGTATTTGTGTGATTATTTGATGTTGTTGTTAGTTTTTATTTAAACTTAAATGAAAAAATATATATATATATTGCATTTTTAATGCTTGCGGACTTTTTGTCAAGTAATGATCAATTGTTTGTAGAGTTTTCCAATTTTCCGAGTCATTGGCCTTCATCAAGTTATTCGCAAGGTCAATTTGGTCAATGTTTATGTTAAGTTACAAGGTCACATGCTTTTATTGCAATCCTGAAGTTATAACATGACAAAATAGATTAAAAGACAAAATAAAAGTTAGTAACACAACTTGGGCCACCAATGACATCAAAGTTTTTTATGATTCTTGTTTTGAAACTTAAGAGGGGCTCTTTAAGATTTCACATAGGTGACTCTACGAGAATCAATACAGAATATAACCTCCCATATGTTTATGGGATTTAAAGAAAATCAAGGTAGGCATTGTAATTCATATTATAAGCAAAAGGTCCAATCAGGTATCTTGTTTTACTTTAACCATTGTTCACCGTGAATTCTATTTGTTTCACAAAGCAGTGTAATACAACCATTTGTAAATAAATAGTACACTATATAATGAAAAGAAAACTTGAAACTAGAAAACCATAGAAAAGGTTTAGGATTTATTGAAAAGAGGAATAGGGAAGAAACTTATTGTGAAATACTATAATCAAAAGCCATATTCATACAGTGAATTTTGGAAGGCGGATCTTGTACACATCAACCAGCTCCATCATCAGATCAACCAAGTTTGCGAAAGGACTATCAAGAACCATCCCTGCAATTGATGGATCTTCAGCCCCATACATCAAGCTGCAAATAGGAAGATAAACATATTAAAAGGGTGGCATGGATAATAATGTCATACCAGGCAAAAGCAAGAAACTATATCAAAATTATATTTAGGATTAAATAATGGTGCAATAAATATCTAACTTCTTGAAAGTTTAACTAATGCAAAAGAATTTTCATTTGAAATATGGAATATTGACAATAATTATTGGCAAAGAGTACTATTACAAGGTCAACAGTGAGCAAAGATACATTGAATACGGTAGTAAATAGGCTTTATTGTTTGTTGCCTCAATGCATTTGACTACTCTTTGAAACAACAATAGTAACACACATTTCACTCATCTTTGAAACAACAATAGTAACTATAACTACTATCAGAAACACCTAAACAAGCATTGCTTTCTCCAATGAATAACAATAAATGAGCAAGCAGATGTGTTTACAATAAATGAAGATCATAGAAGCCTTTCCAACCCTAATAATATGGGAAGATAAAGGACAAATTTGCAAGAAAATCCTAATTGTTTGAGCTCTTTCAAGAATTAAATGAAAAAATCACAAAGGAAGAATTCCTCAAGCAACAATTCATCCAACCTAGACAAAGTTATTCCTACAATTAAGGACAATAATGATTTTGATCTTCTGCTATTAGAATATAATAAACTTAGTTTATCAAGCCCTATGTGGCTCACTAGTGCCTAGGGTTATAGGATATAGTCGTGGGTTGACCTTCTAAATGGCCTCCCTCTACCTTCTCTATATTCTAAACTGTTTTTAATTTTGTATGTACCTCTTTATTTGAACACCATAGAAGATAGGGTTATGAGTGTTAAACTTATGGGTTTAGCCTTCACTTGAGGCCACGAACTAACCTTATTGTATTTATTATGGCCACATGCCTATGGGTTTAATCTTCACTTGAGGCCACGAACCAACCTTATTGTATTTATTATGGCCACATGCCTACATTTGTGTAACACTTTACTAAAATTGTATTTTGGGCTATTTTGGGCTAACGCCGACCTAGTCAAACATCCTTAGGGCTAGCGCCCTACCTCTTCCCTGGTGCATACACTATAAACACTCCACTCCTCATTTGTATTATTCATCCAAGTGATTCATCCTTAATCAGAAGCCTAAGGGCACCTTCTCTATATTGTGCTCTCTTTGGCGATTATAGTGCTTTTGTTATGGTTGTGTATCTCCCTCTTTGGTGCACTTATGCTTATGGCTATGACTCTCTTTCCCTAAGAACTCTTGGGCTCTCTCTCTCTTTCTAGCACACTAGTTCCCTCTCTCTAGAGCACTAGTGTTGATTTTCTATTGTTGTTTTATCTTACACTAAATTAGGGTTTTATAGGATGGTTCATCATCGATCTTCTCTATCTTGCGGATCTCAACGTGGTATTAGAGCCGGTGTGAATCTATCTCACCTATTCAACATTATTCTTCTAGGGTGTAACCCTCTTTTTAAGGGAAGCACATTAATAGAGTTTCCTCAGGGTTTTCTAGGGTTAACCACCTCTACCAAGCCCAACGCACTCCTCCTGCTCTACTTTCTAGTTGAAGCATATTGCAAATTTGTTGAAGTGTATTGCAGATTTCCAAAAGAGGAAGATATTCTTACCTCTTGGGGCTATAAAGGCAATTTAAAACCTATGGATGCAAACTGGCTATTTTCCCACTTGAATGGAGCAAAATATCATGTTTGGGCAGACCAAATGATTACTCTTCTTCTGAAATATTCCTGATCCAATGGATCTAGATAGACTCTGTTGAATTGTTGTCTCGACTCACAGATCTAATACTCTGGGGGTTTCTGGATGCGTTTTAGTTAATTGTTTAACATGCTTGGTGATTTTCGCATGTGTGTGTCATATAAATAAGGGTTTGAGCACTATATATGATGCATGCAAAATAAGAAACCAACACAACTCGATAGCATGTATTATATGGAAAAAACATGAAATACAACTGATATGTTGAAAGCAAAGAACTAATCATCAGCTAGATCTCATGGATCATCACTGGAATACAATGTAACTAATATAAAATACCCGTGATCAAAAGATGTGAATGGATCTGCACATGCACGGATAGATTGGCAACATGTAGCTTCGGAAACTCACGGCAACTGCTACAAATGAAGGATATATTCGCCCTGATGGCTATGCTCAACCGATCGGCCTAAAAATTATCTCAAAAGATGCGCCCTGCCCTCACAGCTCCTCCTGGTAACAGTCGTAATGAAGATCGGTCCACTACTGATCAAACTGGACCCCAGATGGGACCCCCTGAGGGTTTGCACCCCACTCCTGGACAATTGATGCGCCCCAATGATTCCACCGTTGAAATCTGGTGATGTATGGCTCAAATTGAGCGTCGTGCTATGCTTTGTACTGGGTCGAAAGGGTTTCTCAGGTTCTGGATCGATGAACTCTCTGGATCCCTAAAGGTGCTTCTCTGGAAGCTACACCCTAAATGACAAACTGGTGCGCCCTGGTGGATTCCACCATCGGAATCGGACAAATGATAGCTCAAATGAAGCACCCTGTGTCCCTCTCAACTGGGTCGGAAGGATCTGGATGGATCTGACTTGAGCTCGACTAGCTACACAAAAATGTCTTTCAAACCCCTACGCCCTCATTGACTGAACTGGGTCTGAATACTCCTGATCTGGTGAGGTGAAATACCTAGATGGTATCTCTAATAGGCTAGGGTGTGTCTTCCAACACCGAAATGGATCTGTGTGGTAGTTTGCTCCATAAATCCACAAAACAACTAAGAGGGTCGACTTCGTCCTCGAGAACTTGTTCTCAACTCAAAATCATAACATAATGAGGAATTAGGTCAAATTCCTCTTCGTATACCTCCCCGATCTAATTTGTCGTTGACATCACTTAAGCTAGGCACTTTTCCTCCTGAGTCGAATGATTAATTAATTAAGTCCCCCCTCAACACCTTTTTCCTCTATTTCTCCATTGAGTTTGGCTTAAGTGACTTTTCCTATGCTTTTTGGCTTAATTCATCGTTTAGCCATTTAATCACCCTTATTTCTCCCTTTGTTCCCTGTTTGTGCCTGACTATAGTCTACGGGAACAAATAGACTACTAAGTCATTCCCTGCTAGCCTATTCTTGGGAACGGGACATCACAGTCCTCCCTTCCCAAGATTGCTTGTCCTCAAACAACATCAATCCTGGGTGTTGCAATATATGCTCTCCCTCCCATGTGGCATCCTCCACTGGAAGTCCCCTCCATCTGACCAAGCACTCCTTGATGACCATGCTCCTCAGTCTGCGCTCTCTCTGATCTAGCACCTCCTCCGGCACTAGCTCCAACTGACCCTCCTCATCTAAAGGTCACAACTCCTCTGAAATGCTAACCTGTTGTCCCACTGCCTTTTTAAGGCAAGAAATGTGGAACACATTGTGAATCTTGATACCCTCTCGCAGCTCTAGCTCGTAGGCCACTTCGCCCACCTTCCTGTTGACTCTGTGCAGTCCATGGAACCTAGGCTTCAGCTTCTCTGCCCCATTTCTTTTCAAGGAAGACTGTTTGTACGGCTGTAATCACAAAAAAAACAAGTCTCCTACCTCGAAACTGCGCTCTATCCTCTGCTTCTCTACATAGATATTTTGTTGGTTCTGAGCTGCCTGCCCGTAGAATCCTCTGACTCTCCTCAACCCAGTCTTTGGCCCTTGGGACCCTGCTATCCCCAAACACAGTCTCCACAAAAGAGGGTGCATCGTAACCATACAATGCTCTAAATGGTGACATCCTAATAGACATATGGTAAGTTGTGTTGTAACAATACTCACCCATGTTCAACCATTTCACCCATGTGCATTGCTTCCCCCCTACATAATTTCTCAGATACACCTCCACCCATTTGTTGACAATCTTTGTTTGTCCGTCTGTCTGCTAGTGGTAGCTGGTACTCGTGGCTAACTCTGTGCCCACCAACCTGAAGAGCTCCTGCCAAAACGTGTTGATGAAGCACCCATCTATGTCACTGACTATCTGCCTGGGTAAACCGTTCAACTGGAAAACCTCTCTGAAAAATAGCTTCGCTACCAATATGGCCTTGTAGTCTGTGGGTATGGAGAAGAAGTGTGCAAATTTAGTCAGCTTGTCGACCACTACAAATATACAGTCCCTGCCCTACACTCGAGGAAAACCTGTAATGAAGTCCATAGAAATGCTCTCCCATTTCTGCTCTAGAATGGGTAGAGGCTGAAGTAACCTCGCGGGGTGTGTCTGCTCAAACTTGCCCTACTGACAAGTCGTGCACTCCTGAATGTGTTTCAATACATCATCCTTCAGACCCTTCCATGAGAATCTCTCCCTGATCTGCTGGTAGGTTTTGAAGAATCTTTGATGCCTGGTTGTAGGTGAATCGTGACAAACCTTCAAAACCTTTGCTTTTAAGGTAGATTCTGGAACCAAGTAGATCCGGTCCTTGTAGAAAATGACATCGTCTAATACCTGGTATCTATCATCAACTACATGTCCATCCAATACCTCACAGGAAAATTTGTTTTTAGAGTACTCCACTAACAAATGTGCCTTCCAGTCTGTGCAAATATCCATCATCGAACACCCCGCTGCACTCCTGGACAAAGCATCTGCTACGACATTCCTTTTTCCTTTAACATACTCAATGTCAAAGTCAAAGGCTTCGATCTTTGAGACCCACTTCTATTGTCTCTCGCTGAGGTCTTTCTGATCCAAGAAATACTTGAGACTGTTGTGATCAATCTTCACTACAAATCTGCTACCCACCAGATACTGCCTGAATTTGGTTAAGGCATGCATGATTGCTAGCATTTCCTTATCATAAATCGAATAGTCTCTCTGACTCGTTGAGCTTCCTGCTCTCAAACACAATGGGATGGCCCCCCCTGCATCAAAATTGTTCCAATCCCCACCCGCGATGTGTCGCACTCTAAGACAAACGACCGAGAGAAATCCGAAAGGACTAGAACAGGGCATGCGCTCATAACCTCCTTCATTTTCTCAAAAGTCTGTTGTGACTCATTCGTCCAATGAAAAGCACCCTTCTTGGTTAGATCTGTGAGTGTTGCTCCCAACTGTGAAAAGCCCCTGACAAACCGCCTGTAGTAACTGCATAACCCAAAGAATCCCTTCAACTCCGTGAGGTTCTTAAGTGTTGGCCAATCCAAAATGGCCCTGATCTTCTCCTGATGAACCTGTACCCCCTCCTCACTGATGATATGCCCCAAGTACAGTAGTTCTCTCATCCCGAACTCACATTTGGACTCCTTGGCATATAGTGATTGTGCCTGCATAATGCTCAAGACCTCCTCCAAGTGTGTCAAATGCTTCGCCCATGTCCTATTGTAAATCAAAATGTCATTGAAGAATACCAAAAGGTACTTCCTCAACTGCCCCCTGAAGATGTGATTCATGCAAGACTGAAAGGTGGCTAGTGCATTGGTCAACCCAAACGACATGACCAAAAACTCGAAGTGCCCAAAATGGCATCTGAAAGTTGTCTTCTCTATGTCCTGCTCTTTGATGTTGATCTGATGATATTCTGACCGCAGATCAATTTTGGTGAATAAAATTGCCCCATGTAGCTCATCCATCAACTAATCTATGCGCGGAATGGGGTATATGTTCTTGATCGTTTTCTTATTGAGAGCTCTGTAGTCAATGCACATCCTCAATGTGCCATCTTTCTTTAATACCAGAACGATTGAAGAAGCAAAAGGAATCGTGTTGGGCCTGATGTGCCCCATCAAAAGCAATTCCTTGATTGTTTTCTTGATCTCGTCCTTGAATCTCTTGGGGTGCCTATAGGGCGCGGTGATCACCGATGTAGCCCCCACCTCCAACTCAATAGTATGCTCGAACCCCCTGTTTGGTGGTCTCCTTGGTGGTATCAGCCCAAACACTGGCTCATACTGACTTAGGAGCTTTATGATCTGTGGATGGTAATGCTTTCTACCTATTTGAATCCTTCTGTGTGGTGATCAGCCACTCTGTTGCATATGCTACATCACCGTGACGGAAGATCCGCTCCATCTTCTTCATTGATATTGCCCTGGGTGCTCCTGTAGACATACCTCTCAATACCACTCTCGATCCACTGACATCTCTGAAACTCATGGTAAATGAATGATAGTTGAACCCAATCCTTCCCAATGAGTATAGCCACTGTACCCCCAACACTACATCTGTATCTGACAGGTCAACTACATAAAAGGTATCTATCAGGGTGTAGTTTCCTAGCTTGACCTCTAGGTCTGGGAGCATGTCATAGTATATCCATCTGCCACTGCCACAATGAATCCCTCAAACCCCTCAGTGCGTAACCCCCTTCGGGATATTAAGGACGCATTAATGAAATTGTGGCTAGCCCCACCATCTACTAGAGTTGTCATGCGTTGCCCTTGTATAAGGCCCTTGATCCTGAGAGTGTTGTACTTGGGTACTCCGGAAAGGGTTGTTATGGTTCCCCCGTTCACCTCTCTACGAGGTTTTGCAACTAACCCTATCTGTCTCAACTGTGTCAGATCCCTGAAATGGAGTTCTGGATCGCTCCTATCAAACCTCTCCATCAACCTCTCGGTGAACTCCAAATATGAAGTAATGTGGTTGTGACCCAAGGTCACCAACCCATGGTACCACCACTCGTGGGCCTCCCCATCCAAGCGCAAGGTGGTGAAACTAATAGCTTCTGACTCTATAATCGAATTGAGCTTGAAATATGTGTCAAGCTTTTGTACCCATGCTTGAGTTGAGCATCATGATGACCCATCGAAAGTAGCAATATTCAGCTCTCCCACTTTCTTAATGAAGTCCATTTTTTGAGTTTGTGCATTGCCCCTCTGTGTCTCCCGGGGCCTGTTCCAATACATGATCAAACAATAATCTAGCAAACTCATGTCGGCATGGAACTTTGGTCCCAGTGCCAAATAATCTCTCCTGTACTCCCTGAATGGGTCCTGTGGCACTGCCTGCCCCTGTCTTGGCTGTCCTCCTGCCTGCCTTGGTTGTCCCAGCAATTGTCCCCCCTGGAATTGCGGATATAGCGGTCGGGGAATCCTCCCAGATGATGTATAGGCACGGATGGGTGAAGGATGTCCACTCGCTCTACCATGAGATCCACTGGAGCCACTGGCACCACCTCCCTAGTGTCCTCCTGAACCACTCGCTCCTCCTGCGGCGTTGGCACCCATAGTGCTCACACTATCTTGGATCATCTGTGTGTTGATGGCCATCTATGCTATGGCATTCATCATATCCCGTTGTCTTCTAGCTAGGTCATTCAAGATGGCCTGTGTACTGTCAGAATGTGTCTCGAGGCCTTTCCCCTTGCTTGTTGATTTTAGTTAATTGTTTAACATGCTTGGTGATTTTCGCATGTGTGTGTCATATAAATAAGGGTTTGAGCAATATATATGATGCATGCAAAATAAGAAACCAACACAACTCGATAGCATGTATTATATGGAAAAAGCAGGAAATACAACTGATATGTTGAAAGCAGAGAACTAATCATCAACTAGATCTCATGGATCATCACTGGAATACAATGCAACTAATATAAAATACCCGTGATCAGAAGATGTGAATGAATCGGCACATGCACGGATAGATCGGCAACATACAGCTCCAGAAACTCACGGCAACTGCTGCAAATGAAGGATATATTCGCCCTGATGGCTATGCTCAACCGATCGGCCTGAAAACTATCTCAAAAGATGTGCCCTGCCCTCACAGCTCCTCCTGGTCACTGTCAGACTGAAGATCGGTCCACTACTGATCAAATTGGACCTCAGATGGGACCCCCCGAGGGTTTGCACCCCTCTCCTGGACAACTGATGCGCCCCATTGATTCCACTGTCGGAATCTGGCAATGTATGGCTCAAACTTAGTGCCCTGCTATGCTTTGTACTGGGTCGGAAGGGTTTCTCCAGTTCTGGACCGCTGAACTCTCTGGATCCCTGAATGTGCTTCTCTGGAAGCTGCACCCTAGATGACAAACTGGTGCACCCTGGTGGATTCCTCCGCCAGAATCGGACAAATGATAGCTCAAATGAAGCGCCATGTGTCCCTCTCAATTGGATCAGAAGGATCCGACTGGATCTGACCTGAGCTCGACCAGCTACACAAAATTGTCTCTCAAACCCCGGCGCCCTCACTGACTGCTATTCGCACTGACTGAACTAGGTCTATATACTCTTGATCTGGTACGGTGAAATATCTAAATGGTATCTCCAATAGGCTAGGGTGTGTCTTCCAACACCGAAACCGATCTATGTGGTGGTTTCCTCTAGAAATCCACAAAACAACTAAGAGGATCGACTTCATCCTCAGGAACCTGTTCTCAACTCAAAATCATAACATAATGAGGAATTAAGTCGAATTCCTCTTCTTATACCTCCCCGATCTAATTTGTCGTTGGCATCACTTAAGCTAGGTGCTTTTCCTCCTAAGTTGAATGATTAATTAATTAAGTCCCCCCTCAACACCTTTTTCCTCTATTTCTCCATTGACTTTGGCTTAAGTGACTTTTTCTATGCMTTTTGGCTTAATTCATCATTTAGCCATTTATTCACCCTTATTTCTCCCTTTGTTCCCTGTTTAGGCCTGACTAAAGTCTACGGGAATAGATAGACTACTAAGTCATTCCCTGCTGGCCTATTCTTGGGAACGGGACATCACATCTTCGAAATAAAGGCTTATGGATGTACYTGGAWAGACCTCTTCCTCCTRCCATTGATSATAGATAAAATATCACATGTTTAAAGAAGGATGAAGCTATGGGCTAATCACCCTATATGTTGAGTTGGAATTGATTCATCACACCAAGGATAATAAAAATGCAAAAGAAATTTGGGATAACTTCTAGAAACTCTTTGGGACAAYATATGCTCCTCAAGTCAATAGACTTGAAATGGAGCTATCAAACATCAAAATGGGTGACTTCAACACCATTGAGGAGCATACTACAAGGTTCAAGGTTCAAGAATCTGAAAGCTAATTTCAACACTTCCARTGACAAGGAAAACACGTATCCAAAATAAATAAGTATTGTTTTGAATAATCTTTCTCCAACATTCAAGTCTTTTTCCATTATCTTTTATAACATTCCTCTATTTGTAAAGGGATACACTACTCCCTCTATAGAGGATTCCTTTTCTATTCTAATGTAGCATCCACTTTGAGGAATATGGGAGAATTCCCCCCTCGATGTTAAGCCCATCCTAGGACTACCTTGACCCCTTGTAAGCACGAGGTTAGGAGGGAGAACTCAAGATCTAAGAGGAAGAAACTCATAAGCACTCACTTTCATAAGGAGGGTCACGCTTTCTAGAACCGCCTCCTCCATCTTCAAAAGAATTGAAGATTTTGCAAAACAAACAAATGGCAATGACGATCTTTTTGAAGAAAATGTTGGATCAACTCATAATGCACATTTGGTTGTGCACTAGTATATTGGTCTCCCTCCTCCTTGTAGGAACAGATTGTTGATTCTCGAGCTACTAGGCATATGACCAAACACCAACGTCTTCTATCTAATTATACGTAGCACATGGGGGCGAAAGTGATTATTGGTTATAACTCAGCCCTACGAGTGTTAGGTTGTGGTAAAGTCATCATAGACAATGCAAAATTTGGAGATGTTCTCCATGTTCCTATAAAAGAATGGAATTTGCTTTATATATACCACATCGCACACAGATAAAAAGGTGGAGTTTTGGCCAGACAAATGCATCAGAAAGGATACAATTGATTCCTTTAAGGTGATTGCCTCTAGATTATGTGACTTATCTAATCACATCTATAATCTAGGGAGTGTTCCCTCCTCCCTAGCACAAAACAAATTTACTGCGATGGTAGCCAATGTTAATGACACTAGTATGCTATGGCATCAACATCTAGGTCATACCAATTTCTGGATATATATGACATATGAGTTGTCTACATATGGTTGAAGACCTTGAACAGATTGAACCACCTAGTGGTGACTGTGAAGGATCCGTGTTGGGGAAACACCATAGACGATCATTTCCTCAGGACAAATTGAGGCAAGTTTTTCAACCTTTTATGGTGATTCATAGTGAGCCATGACATTTGCGACCCCATGGCCAACAATTTTATTGGGTAAGCTACGTAATTCCTCACCTTTATTGATGACTTTTCCTAATTTCTTCAAATATACACCATTAAATCCAAGGATGGGGTGTTTGGAAAGTTTAGTTAATTAAAATCTCTAGTGGAAAATCAAAGAAAGAGAATGATTAAGCGTATCAAGGTTGACGGAGGAGGTGAATATATTAACAATGCTTTCCAATTATTTCTCATGTCTTAGGGCATCCCTCGATAAAGAACAGTTTCTTACACTACATAAAAAATGGAGTAGCAGAACAAAAGAATAGGGTTATCATGGAAATGCTTATTTCATGATTCACTCCAAGAAAATGAAGCTTACATTTTGGGGAGAGGCAATTGTTTGTGCAGCCCATATCATCAATCGAACACCTACTCATGTTGTCGTAGGTATAAATCCTTATGAAAAATCATATGGAAACAAACCGTCTATTTCACATCTCAAAAATTTTGGATCTAACGCAAGGGCCCATGCTCCTAATAAAAGGTGAAACATATCAGCATTCCAAAATCTTGCTACACTCTCGTTGGTCAAGATGAATATTTTTGGGGATATCGTCTTTATGATCCCACCACTCCCAAGGTGGTCGAATATTAAGAGGTTGCCTTTAATGAACTTCCTACTCATGATCCGCTAGGGTCTCTCCCATTACTTCTTTCAAAAGACTCATCAAATTATTATCAGAACGCTTCCATGGATCGTGCTTCTTCCAATTATTGTGTTGGTCATCTTTTGGATGACTTAGTGGACCTTTCCCCTTCACAATATGATGTTGGAACTTGGTCCCCTTCCTACTTCTAAGAGTGCTTATGCAAGTACTCCTCCTACAGTGGCTAAACAAATAGTTGGCATTGATGAGAACCTTATTAATGATTCATCTAGCTCCATACTCATCAAAGTCTCCTCTCATGATGTTCCTTCCAGTCCTCCTTCATTGGGTTGAGCAAATCAGCGACAACACTCCATCACTAGATAAGCATTTCAATGATGATACTCCTCCAACTGATGTGTAATTCAATGATGGAACACTTCCCCCCAAATGAGAAGATCAATGATGATGATGACTTCACAAGGGAATCATCTACTCCAGCTACTTTCCCTTCGACTCGACCAAGGTCTACGCCTTAGTGCGCCATACCCACTCTTACATATGTTGTTGATTTTCTTGCAGGCCCATCAAAGCACCGCTGCAAGCTCCTCCATTTTAGGCCCTTTTCCATGGTTGTATTCCCAATTGTTGTACCCATCTATCCACCTCTAACCCTTTGGAGTAAGATTGATGCTAAGTTCTAACTAGGATCCCAATCCATTCATGCGGGAGCATTATGGCAATCATGATGACTTCTCTCTAACCCCATTGCTCAGTACTACAAGGGGGATATTGTGATGATATAATGTCTTCCTTGTGGCCTCTTGTTTAGTTTAAGGGAGGATGTTAAACTTATGGGTTTAATCTTCACTTGAGGCCACAAGAAGACATAATTGTATTATTATAGCTACATGTCTACCTTTTTATAACAATTTATTATTGTATTTTTCACTATTTTAGGCTAAGGCCAACCTAGTCAAAATCCCTTGGGTTAGCACCCTACCTCTTGGATGGCGTAAAAATATACCACTCTTCATTTGTATTATTCATTCAAATGATTCATTCTTAATCATAAGATTGAAGACCCCTTCTCTATATTACACTCACTTTGGATATTATAGTCGTTTGGCTATGGTTGTGTATCTCTCTCTTTGACACACTTGTGAGTATGGCTATGGCTCTCTTTCTCTAAGCATTGTTGTGTTATCTCTCTCTACCACATTAGTGCCCTCTTTCTAGAACACTGGTGTTGATTTGATGTTAATGTTTTATCTTTTACTAAATTAGGGTTTTAGTGGTTCGCTTACCTTCGATCTTCTATCTCTTATGAATCTCAACAACAAATGCCTTAAATGAAAAAATCACCAAGGAACACATTCTCAAGTAACAGTTCATCCAAGATGGATGGTTATTCCTATTAAATCTTCTACTATTAAAATACACATTGTTTAGATTGTTAGGCCCTATGTGGCTCACTAGTGGCTAGGGTTACGAGCTCTAGTTGTGGGTTGGCCTTGAGAATTGTTGAAATAATGTAACTACAAAGTGTATTCTTATTATTATTTGATATATTATTCATTGGATCAATCCCCATTGTAGATTGATCATGTCAGCTATTGTAAAAGGACCAAATCCCCTTTTGCGGATTGGTCATAATATAATTGTAATAGACAGAAAGAGAAGTCGGCCCCAGAATATATCAAAGAGGCCCCGGAATATAATAAAGGTGGTTATAACCACCCAGTAGAAGAAGTTGGCCCTGCCAGTGAAGGGACACTTCCACACGTGCCAGTCTTGTATAAATAAGGAGGCTAGCGCCTCACTTAGACACACTTCACTTGCTCATTGAGAGACAAGTTTCGGAACTGCAGTTGGAGAAGAGAGAGAGAGAGAGGCGCATCTTTAGGAGAGGACTTACTATATTTGCTTAAGTTATCTCTTGGCATTGTATTGGCTATCTATAATAAGGAAGTTTTGTTGGGTTTTCTTCCCCTAGAGGGTTTCCCAGGATAAATGTTGTGTCTCTTGTGATTGTGTATTTCTCAATGATCTTGTCTTATGTTGTTGT
>ML801454.1:67528-83027 GCA_009831015.1 Picea engelmannii | reverse complement strand
AACTGATTTAGCAAGCTTTCCATCCACCAATTGCACACTATTTTTTTTTCATAGATTATCTTTTTCCCTTTTTTTCTGTGAAGTACATATCCCGAGGAAACCTACTGGGCACTTACCCTCATTCCAAGGATGGTACCCAAGGTAAACCAGATTCTTCAAAGCTCCAGGCCAATACAATAATATACTCATTAAGAGCTCAACATGTCACTTGCAGGAATTGATCTTGGATGGAGAGGATAACACTCCTCTCAACCACCCAAGCTAGACCCAATTCACTTTTCATGGATTATCTTGACGCTAAGGAAGCTAAATTGCTCTGTGAGAAAGAATAATCCCTTCATAAATGCCATGAGAAGAAGGTTGATTCACTATAGGATATGATTGTTGAGCAACAAGAACAACTTACTTCTCTTCAGGATATAAATGCTAATCAAAAGGAGACTTTTGCCAAGCTTCATGTTTAGTTGGAGGAAAACGACAAGTTCATCCAAGCTCTACGTAATCTCAATAAGCACCTTATATAAGAAGTAAGTGATTCAAGAAGTATTAAACGTCATTTGGAAGATTGCATTGATAAATTACGAACTTTTATTACGTCTACTTTTATGAAGTTTGATGAACTAGATGAGAGCTCGACACCTCGTATCAATGAAATGGAAGAATGCAACATTGATGTTTGTCAAGTGCTATGGGATGAATTAACGAAAAGGGAAGTCACACTTGAATCTTTGAAACGGGGTGTGTGGAACACCATTGATTCATCTTAGTCTCAAGCAATGTTGTATATGTCGTCTCGAGGAAAGTATCGGCGAGGGTCCGGAATGTAACTTCTCAGCGACATCGGTGGAAAATATCGGAATATCTCGAAAAATGTCGCAAGACCCCAAAAAAATACAAAAACACTCATTTTTTTCAATTTTTTAAACATGTAAAGCAACAACAACATCAAATAAACACATTGCTACATAAATATGAAAATACAACTAATAAATAAGATGCATAAGATGTCAAGTGGTCACATATCGTTACTAAACTGAAAATTCTGAAACATGTTCCTGATAGGATGATAGTAGATACAAAATCACATCAAATGATCAAAATAAATGTATCTAATGAGATGAATCATCATGAGGCATCTAGATACTAAATAGTACATGATGAAGTTGAGCACAAAGAAAGGTGAGGTTGATGAGCGAACTGCAGAAGTTGAGGGCCCTGTGGCTGAGGAGTGGGATTGTGGTACTGGTCCCCCCTCAGAGGCATGTGTTCCAGTGTTTCTATTTGCAAGTTCCAGATTTTTTTTGCAAGCCTCGGCCGCATCCCTCTTATTAGCCATATAAATGAGTGATTGGTTTGCAATACGCATAATTTTCGGGCTACTATTTAGACAAATTTCCACATCAAACCTAGTGATTTTGGCAAAGTGGTATTTCAAGCGACTAATTCCTCCATAAATTCTTTTGCCGCAAAGATTGCATGTCAATATTTGTCTATTGGGAAGTTCCACTGGTTCACCATACACCCACATTAGATCCAATGCCTTCGGCATTTTGTTTAGATGAAAATATTAAACCTATGGCACAAAAAAATAAAAAATAAACACACGGTAATGCAAAGGTTAAATAATGAGAGCTAGATGAATTAGTATGATTGAATCTTCCATTCAAAAACAACAAGAAGAGGCACATTGCAAACCCTAGACTAACTCTAAAAAAACAAAGTTCAAACTTCAAACAAATAAAAGAAAAACGTTTTGGATCATACCTGGAAATCTTGATCTCTCCGTTGGTGCTAATGGCAACAAGATCCTTGGCTTTCTCCTCCTTGGATAGATGCACAATGACTTCCCTCACACCTCTCTAGCTCTCTCACACCTTAGAAATGAAACAATGAGTGAAAAAAGCAACCTGCGGCCTTTAAAACCCCTTCACATGCACTTTTTCCACCCTTTTAGCCAGCATGCCGATATTTCCCTTCGACTCGCGATATATTTAGAAAGTGTCGCGATATTTTGAAAGTGTCGCGAGTTTTTGAAAGTGTCGGATGTGTCGCAACACATTCCCAACAAAATATCGGCCCCCTATAAATATCGACGATATATCCAATATATCACCGAGATATACAACACTGGTCTCAAGCAATGTTGGCCACCCATGGGATGTCTTTCCCCAAGTTCAAGAAGCACAAAATAGACATTAGTTCCAAATTGCTACATCAGATGAGCTATCCAGGTCATGGACTCGGCAAGAGTTTGGACATGGCATTGTCAATCCAATTGTACCTAAGATGAGACCAATTTGTGTAGGTATTGGCTATGTTGGAACTTCATCTTCAACTTCCCTTGATCTCACAACCACCTTTGTTTAGAAGGAATCAAATCCTACCTCATCTTCCACTTCATCAATTGATGTATATTCTATGCCAGAGATTTGTGCACCATCATCTAATTCTTTATCCATTGCTTCTTCACGACAATCTCATCCTAGTTCTCTTTGGAAGGCATCACACTCAATGCCAGTTGTAGATTTTATTCCATCAATGCATGCTCCTATGTCGTTGACATCTCATCCATATCTTCACTCTAATCATAGTGATCAAAGGCATTCTTGTGTTCCATCCAAGTATCAAAGATCCTACTAGTATCCTAATAGTTCCTCTTATAAATCATTAGTGAAAAAGCATGAAAGGCAATTTCTTGGATCACTACCTAGCAGTAGGGCATATTGTGGTTGGATAAATGATTTATCATGACGAACTTTGAGCAATTGCTTAAGGATATCCTACAACTTGCACCATCGATTATGTGCATGTTCAGTGCTCCTTGCTATCATTGATTGCTTGATCAACAACCGATCTCTACCTCTAACTACTTTGATGGCAGGGTTTCGTTGCCTTAGTGATTCATTGAAGCACTTGTTGTGTCTTTAACCCTCTTGCCAAAAAGTTGCATGGTCGGTGAATTGATTCTTGTTTTGAAGCACTCTTTTTGATCTCTAACATCTGAGTTTTGTGAGATCATGCTCGTCTTCCATGGGATTATTTGTTTTCTTGGAGCACTTCATTCATCTTTGGCATTCTTGAACTAAGTGCATCTTCATCAGATCACTCTCGACTTCACCATGTTTCTACCATCTTTCGACTCCTACTCAAACTCTCACCATATTATTCTCAAGCTCTAAGTGGAGGAGAGATACAAATCAACAGCTTACGCTCAACTCTTCTAAACTAACAAATTAATTGTCCTGGCGGGGTCGGTCCACTTAGGAGATATCTGATAAACATACAAAAATTTCACTGATATCCATAAAATGATCTAGAGTAGATCTGAGAAATTCTCTCAATGTGAGGTTCATTTTCTCACAAACAAGCATATAGGAATCTCAAGAGAATCTCGAGAAAGTCTCTCTATTATGTGTGGTGCCCTCACTCTTATCCATACAAAAATGAAATGATGACTAAGCACTAGTCTAACCACGAGCTAAAAATACAAATTCCTAAAAATTAGTAGACAATGCCAAATGAAAGAAATAATATGTAGAACGTGTTAGTAGTGACAAACACATGCTTTCCACCATCTTTGTGTTGCATTCTTATTTATAAATGAATATGTGTTTATCTTTAAACAATTTCATCCTGTTTTCCTAATTTTCATGCAGTTCATCTAGCAACAATTGCTTACTTTCAGATCAATTATCCCGACTTCCTAGTATTTTGCTCCTAAAGCTAAAACATCTGAGTCGTCTTCCAATCTAAAAGCCGCTTTCATTTTTAGATTGATATCTCCCCGTGAGGTGTGTCATACTTCATGTTTGTGTGATCAATTATTAGATACCTCCATAAATTCTTGACATTGTTTAATGCCCTCTTGAAAGGATTCCATGCAAAACCTTATATTGTAGCGATGCCACAAGCAACACAAGCACATTGTAGAGCACAATTTTCATGTTGACATCCCAAAGTTCATATTCACCCTCCCTATTCTTGTCATGTAATGAGATCCATGCTATCTTGTTCTAGACCTCTTAGCATCCAATATCTGTATCAATGTTTGATTTTTCACATAAGTGGTTGAGTACATGCATTTAGTCATTACAAATCAATAAAGACATCAAGATGGACGGTAATAAAAACATTACTTCCAAAATCTTAGGGAAGAACAAGAAAACACAGGATTGAGCTGCCTATTTATCCAGAAGCAGAAACAAGATGACGGGCAATAAAAATTCCAGCTTGGTGACAGGAAAGAAATATTTTTGAAATATCAAGTCCAAACTTCCAAAGCTGCTCAGACACTTACAGTAGGAAGAAAACTAGCATCATACGTACAGAGAAGCAAAGCATAGCAACATGAAATAGTGATTCTGAAACAGAGACTGCAACCAAAAATTCATCTCAAAGAATGGCATTATATAAATGAGCAATTTCCACTAATTGTAATTTCTTCAAATGATAAAAAGCATTCACCAGCCAAATGATTTTGCTTGCATTTCAGCGTCTTATGTTAGATGATAGCAAATATTCATGCATGAAACAATATTGGGGTCTTAATTTACGAGCAGTATAAATATCTTCCTCATTAACATACCAAAGAAGTGGATATCACCAAAATACAATGATTATTACAGGCAGTCAGAAACAAGCAATTTACCTCCCTCCACCCCAAAGTGACATATTCTCCATCTGACAGTCCAGAGCCAGAAAAATCAAGGGTGAACACCGTAATATACGAAGGAAGCAAAATCATGACAGCTTCACTGGCATCTGCTCTGCATCCACTGTGTAGAAACATATTTTCATATCACCTTCATAGTTCCCCAAGGACTGCTGGTTAATTGAAGAATGTTGTTATTATATCCAATAAAAAACAGAAAACATGAATGCAGTGAACAACGAATTCACACTTAAATTATTCTCCTTTCAAGGAATAGGACAAGCACTAAGAGGACAAAAAAGAAAGGCCTGAATCTTTCCCAGGGTAACCTACAGAAGTAAGTCTTCAATGCTGCTGACAGCCAAAATGCTACCAAGATCAATTAACATGATCTACACATCACACTAGAGGCAATTCTCAAAACGAGATAAAAAACTGTCTTGGCAACTGCAGCGATATAGAAAACTACAAAAATTTTGACATGCAATTACTGTTTGCCATCAACAATGCGTATAAGAAAATAGGATAGTGTTGTAAATATTTAAATGTTATTTTCGTACAAATCATAAAAGAACACTTTAAATGTAAAAGGCAGTGTTGCTATTTTCATTTTCCAGTGACTAATAGAAAATAATGGTGTTGTCTAAACGTTCTACCTTTTGGCATTTTTCACCGAATCTGACGATATAAATCTGGGTGAAATCATTTTTTTCTATTGTTTAAATTACATTTTTGAATGCATAAATGGATTCAGCATCCTGAAAAATCCCTGGGGCACTCAGATTATACAGACTCAACCAATCAAATCTGCAGTTCCAACAATTTCTCACCGGATTTTGGGCAAAATTGATCAGAAAATATTCCCGGAAAAGGGCCAAAAAGTAGAACGTTTAGACTACGGTGAAAATAATATTTTCAAGTTCGAACAATAAAATGTCAAAACTACATATTAAATAAAGATTAGGGTTCTCTATGGACTATTTAAGAAAGGTTTTAATTTGATCTATCATAACCTTTACTGGCACATTATAGATTGAAAAAATGTAAATATTTGTTATCACTCGGTTACAACATGCCAGTGATAAGCAAAATAGGATAAAGCCCGATATTGTAGACCTATCCAACTAGTTTTTGACCAAAGCCATATTTAAAATTGCTGATTTTAGGAAAAACACTTTGCTCCAGGAAGATGGTCTTCAGTTTCAGTATTGGAAATTCTTTGAAGATTGGGTGGATCGGGAATATTATGCCGCTTGCCTTATCTTTTATCAAGAGATCTTACAAAGAAATATTTATATAAAATCTTCCAGATTCTCTTTTAGGGAAGATCAGATCTAAGCTGGGAGCATACGATGTCCGAGAAGGCTTCTCTGTTCTTGAATCTCACATAATCAATCCTTACAGAAGTTGAAACTCCAGATGAAATTCTTTTTGGCATTCAATTTGCCACACCAAGTTGAATTTCTTTTTCTGATTATGAGGGGCAAAGTCCTTAAAGAAGTCAACTGACAAAAATAAAAGGGATTAGAGGTCCTTCCAAATGTGTGCGCTGCAATGGAAGTGAAAAAATATCTCTCAAACTTGCAAATTCCCTGTCCTTCTGTTGAAAAGGTTTGGGAATGTGGAAGTTACCATTGTTCAGATTCACAAGTGTTAGCAAAAGAATCGAATGGAATCAAAACCAACCCAAATTATGCAAAGAAGAAAGAGATAAACAGCATTAGGGTAGCCAAGAGAGGCACAGACCTAGAGAGAGAAATAACCCAAGCACAGGATAGATCAAACCAAGAACAAGAGAGTGCAATGCTTTAAGGTGCCCTTAAGCTAAATCACTTGTATAAGAATGAATGAATGATCACAATTTGTAAAAGTACAATTAAGAGTTGTGTATTTATACCCAACTAAAGAGACGGGGTGCTTTCCCAAAGGAGAGGTTATGGGCCTGCATTGATTTGATTAGGTCAGGGTCAACCAAACCTATAAATATAATATATAAATACGAATATTGTCGGTCGTGACCAAATGTGAAGACTAGCCCCTTAATTTCAACAATCCCCCTTAATCCGAATAGGTGGCCAAGAAGAGAAGGCATTACATCACAAGAGTTGCATCCCTCTTAATGTTGATCAAGGACCACATAGAGAAGGCATGGCATATCATCCCTCCCGAGCACCATATTGCTCCCTCATGTACTTAGTGTGGTCATCGATAGCATAAATTGTGCTCCAAAGTGACCAAGGTGGACGAATATGCAAATCGGTAGGCATGTCATGACCATGGAGATAAGGGGCCTATGGTGGAGGAAACTCCTAATGGTGCTCTTGTTAAATTTGGCAGCATAGGCAGTCATTCTCCAATGAGAAGCCAGATGGGCCACCTTGAGGCTATCCAGGGAGATTTGGAGAATCAACTAGTCTTGTGAGGTATTGACAAAAGCCAGGAGGAATGTACAACCTCTGTGAGTCAAACCAAAAGTCAGGACGAACGAGATGCTATATGATCTTGTGAGCCAAGATGTAAGTCTAATGCAAAAGTCAGGGGGAATGTACAACCTCTGTGAGCATAGACAGTCTAGTACAAAAGTCAGGGGGAACGTACAACCTCTGTGAGCATAGACAGACTAGTGCAAAAGTTGGGGGGAATGTACAACCTCTGTGAGCCTAATCAAGCCTTGTGAGCCATGAGCAAAAGTCAAGGTATCTAGCAAAAGTTAGGTTGAATGTACAATTCCTATGAGCTAGAAACAAACAATCTTCCTTATATTGCAAATGATGTAAATGTATTGATCTAGTGTGTTAGCACGTGTAACACTATCCACCATGAAGAAATTTGCATGTTGCATGCATGACAAGTTGCATGCATGCATGTCAAGTGCATGTTGAGTTAGTTCGCATGCATATTCAGTCAAGGTCGAGTTGCATGTTGAGTTGGCATGCCATGCATTGCCAAATCACAAGGGCGAGTTGTATTCCTAACTGAAGTCTCAAGTCAAGTTCTAAATTTGAACTAAGTGAAGACTCATGTCCAAGATCTATTTCAAGCTGAAGTGTAAAGTCGAGTTATGAAAACATGCAATCAAGTTACTATTTTGAGCCCTCTCCCTCCTCTCTACGGCTTTATATGTAGAGGTCGACCCTCATTCCACACACAACGCTATGCAGCGTGAGGGCGAAGGAGTAGAAGGCAGCAAGTGCTTTCATACAGTGCTAGTATATATATCAGTATAAGAAGGCAGCATATCAGGACAGCAAGCATCATGTATCAGTGCTGGTTCTAGACAGCAGAAAAGGACAGCAAGCATCTTGTAACAGTGCTGGTATATTTCAGCAGAGAAAGGACAGCAAGGTGTCGCTGTATTTAAAGCTCTTACAGTCAAGTCAGAATCGCCTTGGCAAGCTCTTTAAGAGCAGAATTTCATGGTGGATTTTTTGTAAGTGATCATACATTCTATTTGCAATAAAAGGATATTGTTTGTTGGGGTTTTTCTCCCTGTATAGGGTTTCCTCAGGGTACATGTGTTGTGAATTTTCATGCTGGTAAATCTATGGTTATTGTTGTTCAGTTTTATGAATCATATTAAGCTAAGTACAATTAGAATTTAAAGAATTACTTACAAATCTTAAATCAAGCTCATAATTTAACAGTTCTGAGGGGCCAGTGTGAAAATCAACAACATATACAAGTGTGGATATGACCCACTTCGGCATAGGCCTTGTTATCCACCAAGTTGCACTAGGATGGACTTGCAGATGAGCCACCAAAGATTGAACAATTACTTGTTCAAAATTCAAAGTTCAGAAGTCTAGCCGGCCATTATGGCCCTTTTTTCAACTTTTACCACATTTCCATACCCTGCGGGGAATTGTAATAAAATGATTTAAGCATGTGATTTTTTGTAACAGGCTTAGCCACCCAAGACTTAGACACTAGTACTTTACTCTAGAGTGCTTTTTTTAATTGCTAATTATATTTTGCTCTTTAAGCGATCTATAATTTTCGAGTTTTTTCACTCAATATCCTCCAAAGTTGGAGTAATTGTACTTGCAGATATGACTTGGGGAGTGTTTAAGTCTAGAGTCTTATGTATATAACCATGCTAAGCATTATCCTAGAGTCTTATGGAAATGTGCTAAGTCCCCCTTAAGATTTTTTAATTTTTTCAGTTAATAAAAATTTTCCCGTAAAACGGGATATTTTAATTGTAATTTGATTATGTATTAAAAAAGTGGTACTAGGAGGCATTATATGCCTTGGGGGTGTTTATTTTTGGACCTAGAGCACCCACTTTACCTAAGTACCCACTTTTGTGAGTAAAATTAGTGATCTTAATCACTAAAATGTTAATTTTGTTCACGAAAGTTAAAAAAGACAAAAAAATCAGGAAAAAACAGCAATGCTATGTGTTAGCAAACTTGTTGGGAACATGTTTTCCCTTTACCCATTGACCAAGAGACATTTTTGAGTTAAATTAGGGAGAAGAGCGAGTTGCTTGGGGTAAGGTGGCATGCTATGGGTGAGGAGAATCCTCTCCCAAGTGAGTCGCACCCCTCTTGAGCCAAGTGGTGCGCACACTCTTTTCTCACTTGTGATGGAATGGGTGGAGGTTGAGTGAGGTGGCTCCCTTGAGCAAGATGTCACCTCCTCCTTCCCCTTCCTCTTGCAAGTGGCACTCAAACCCACACTTGGCAGCCTTACTCCTCACATGTGGTGCACCCCCCCTCTCCAAGTGGTGCGCCCTCCTCCTCTTGACTTGCTTCTCTTTGGCTATAAAACCAAGCACTCACCTCATTGTTAAGCTAGTTGGAGCTTGGGTGATTTGCTTGTTGATGTTATTGTAATCTTTCATTCTCATTGGAATAAAAAAGGCTTTGGAGGCTACTACATGGTGTAAAGCAATTTTGTGTGGATCATCTATGTTCAATTTTATTTGAAGTATATGTTTTTTTGTGAATTTTTTGCTATTGTTGTTAAATCTTGGCCTTGGAAGGGGAGCTATCTCCCAATAGGACAGAAATAGAAAATCTTGCTTGGTTAATATTTCTATGGATCCATTTATGTTAGATAGCTTGAATTGCATGCTTATTTAGCTTAATATTCATGTTTTCATGCTCTTATATTATATGACACCATTGCATTTAACCTTTTTGCAAGAAGTTTTAAGTTGTGCAGGATATCTCACTTGAAGGATAGGTTGGGCTAGCTTGCATCTTTCTCATTCTTCAAGATTGTGGTGAACAACATAGTCCCTCAGTTTTCCACCAAAGGAAGGAACCCCATTGCCCAGCCCAAGGCTTTTCAAGAGATCAAGCAATTCTACTCTCTCTTTCTCTCATAAATCTAAGTTTCTTTGGTTACTTAAATCTACATTCTAGATCTACCTCTTTTCAAGTTAAATATATAAGTAGATCAGATTTGTAGAAGTATTTGTTTAGATCTTAGCTTAGTTTCAATTTATTCATCTTTTCAAGCAAGATCTAGCAATAGGAAAGTCTCTTTTGCAAGTTAAAACTTAGTTAAATCTAAAGGCTATAAAAGAGATCTTTGGTTTTATGCTTAAGCTTTCATATCTAGCAAGTTTAGTGCTTTGAATTTGCTGCTCTTTAAAAGCAGTCAAAAACCCTAAGGAAACAAGCTTTCTAGCTTGTTTTCCTTAGTTCCTTTTGCTCATTTATCATAGATTTTAACTTAGAAATTTTTGAGTTTGTCTACTAATAACCAAAGACACTTTTGAAGTGTTTTTGGCCATCTTTTGCATTGTTTTGTTTGTTTTTTTGTGCAGATCATTGAATAAACAAGGGGAGATTATGCCAAAATTTGGCGGATTAAGAGCATTTGGGACTTCTAGAAGCACCTTATATCTTCCTAAACCTTTTGTAAACTTATAAACCTTTGGGAAAGTCTCTTTTGCAACTTAAAACTTAGTTAAATCTAAAGGCTATAAAAGAGATCTTTAGTTTTATGCTTAAGCTTTCATATCTAGCAGGTTTAGTGCTTTGAATTTGCTGCTCTTTAAAAGCAATCAAAAAACCTAAGGAAACAAGCTTTCTAGCTTGTTTTCCTTAGTTCCTTTTGCTCATTTATTATAGATTTTAACTTAGAAATTTTTGAGTTTGTCTACTAATAACCAAAGACACTTTTAAAGTGTTTTTGACCATCTTTTGCATTGTTTTGTTTGTTGTTTTGTGCAGGTCATTGAATAAACAAGGAGAGATTCTGCCAAAATTTGGCGGATTAGGAGCATTTGGGACTTCTAGAAGCACCTTATATCTTCCTAAACCTTTTGTAAACTTATAAACCCCTTTGATCCATCATTATAAGGATCCAAAGTCTCATTAAAAAGACTCCATTGTAACTGAGGCAATAAAAGAGTGGGCTATGTTATTGCACAAGTTGTAGGTTGGGCAAAGCCCGACCCAACCACCAAATGGCGACAACTAGGAGGTCACCTACCCACTGTCACCTTAGGCAGGTGTCCCCGTCACTTTAGAGGTGAGGTAGTCACTTTAGAGGTGAGGTAGTCACCTCAAGGGGGAATCTCGGTAACCCTAGGGGGAATGAGATGGAAAAGGATGAAAATGGAGAGGATGTCCCTAAAAGTCAATTCTAAGTGGTATGAAGGTCTTGGAAAAGAGTCTTGGGAAGGTCCAAGGGTTGCCAAGTAAGTTGAGTGTGATGTCTCGTTCCCGAGAATAGCCTCAGTGGGGAGTGACTTAGTAGTCTATTTGTTCTCGTAGACTATAGTCAGGCACTAGTAGGGAACAAAGGGAGAAATAAGAGTGAATAAATGGCTAAACGATGAATTAAGCCAAAAAGCATAGGAAAAGTCACTTAATCCAAAGTCAATAGAGAAATAGAAGAAAAAGATGTTAAGGGGGGACTTAATTAATTAATCACATTCTACTTAGGAGGAAAGGTGCCTAGCTTAAGTGATGTCAACGACAAATTAGATCAGGGAAGGTATAAGAAGAGGAATTCAACCTAATTCCCCATTATGTTATGATTTTGAGTTGAGAACGAGTTCCAGAGAAGGAAGTCGACCTCTTAGTTGTTTTGTGGATTTCTGGAGGAAACCACCACCCAGATCGATTTCGGTGTTGGAAGACACACCCTAGCCTATCAGAGATACCATCCAGGTATTTCACCGTGCCAGATCAAGAGTATACAAACCCAGTTCAAAGATTGCGCAGTGCAGCTAGTGAGGGTGCAAAGATTAGAGACAGTTTTGTGTAGCGGGATGAGACCAGGGCATATCTTGTCATTTCATTCCGACCCAGTTGAGAGGAAGCCAAGGTGCTTCTTTTGAGCCATCAGTCATCATATTATGGCGATGGAATCTGCCAAAGCACACCAGACAACCAGGAAGTGTGCAGCACTTGGGGAAGGACATTTGGGTTTCCAGAGAGCTCTTTGGATCAAATCCGGGGAAACCCTTCTGACCCATTACAGAGGAGGCTAGGGCGCACATTTTGAGACAGACATCATCTGATTCTGTCAGTGGAATCATCAAGGCGCATTTTTAGAGCTCGGGAGGTGCGCAACCCCCCAGGGGATATCATTCGGGGTTCATCCAGAGCTTCCGTGAGCCGATCTTCAGTCTGACAGATACCAGGGGGAGCCTAGAGGCCAAGGTGCACAGTTTGAGACAGTTTTCAAGCTGACGGTCGAGTGTAGCCACCAGGGCAAATATATCCTTCATTTGCAGCAGTTGTCGTGAGTTTCTGGAGCTGCATGTTGGCGATCTATCCATCTATGTGCAGATCCATTCACATTTTCTGATCACGGGTATTTTATATTAGTTGCATTGTATTCCAGTGATGATCCATGAGATCTAGTTGATGATTAGTTCTCTTCTTTCAGCATATCAGTTGTATTTCCTTCTTTTTCCATATAATACATGTTATTGAGTTGTGTTGGTTCCTTATTTCGTATGCATCATATATTCTACTCAAACCCTTATTTATATGACACGCACATGCAAAATCACCAAGCATGTTAAACAAGTAACTAAAACGCATCTAGAAACCCCCAGAGTATCAGATCTGAGAGCCGAATCATCAGTTTCGGTAGAGCTTATCCAGATCCATTGGATCAGGGATATTTCATTGAGTGACCTGCCAAGTGTCAATCCCTGCCCAAGACACAAGAAAAACCAAGCATATAGTGTAATATGTTAGTTGGACAAGCAAGTTAAGCTTGTTGTCCCTAATTTGCAGCAACAATAAATGATATATATCCGTTCAATAAAGATAACAAAGGATGCAATATAAGTGCTAAGTATATGATAAATAAACAAGGGATAAAGCTAGTGAAAGCTAGCTCAACTCACCAATGATTAAGCAATAACTTTAGCACCAAAAAAGCAAGGTTGAAACAAAAGTTTACTACATAAATATTATCAGCCTTATGGCTGTAGCAAACCAAGCATAACAACAGTAAAATCAGCCAAGATTAACCACCTCTAACTAGTCCAATAGGTGCGCTAGGATTAGTAGAGAGTTAGGGCTAAATCCTAGGGTTAGTTTAAAAGATATTAGTGGTTAGGGTTAGGGTTTTATGCAGCGTAATGGCTGTAGGAAACAAGTTAGTACAGCAATGAGAATTTGTGGAAGAAAGGGGACGCCCTAAGGGAGGAAGAATCCCCAAGGCATCAAGATCACTATCCCAAAGGGACAACTTTAAAACTTGAAAATTTCACGTTTACCAAGAGAGCAATTTATTTCCCCAATGCAATAAGAAAATGACTAGTGCCTTTAAAAATGGGTTAATGGGGTTAAGCAAAGAAAGAGCTAGAGATACTACCTTCTTGGGGGTGTAAATCCTCTTACTCCCCAAGGCAAGTCTTTCTAGCTAGGGTTTAAGCTAAGAGGGTGTATGCCCTTGTACTTCTCTTAACAAACCCTTGTTAAACCAATAACATGTAAGAAATATATGGTGGAGACTATGGTGGTGGTGTATACCCTTATACTTCCCACCATGCTCTAGCAAAATAACCTTGACTTGAATAATAATGATAGCACAATGTATAAAAGCTTACCAATTCAAGGAAAAAGCTAAGACAAACCACCATAAAAGCTAGAGAAATGCTTTCCAAGGCTAGCGCATCACTTCCATTAACCAATAATCCAAGACATAGCCATAAACAAAAGCACAAGAGAGAACTAGCCAAAGAGAGCGAAAATATCAGTCCAAGAGCCTCTCACAAGAGGGAGAGTTATGTTAAAATGAGATCTTATGATCTCTTATTCATACAAAATGTCACTAAGATAGTTTGTCCACATATTTAAGGATAAACCACAAGACTAGGGGTCAACAACCCTAATCTTGCCCCTATTACAAAGTAATATTAAACAATTCATTTAAATTTCACTTTTGCACAAAGAAAAATCCCTAGTCATATGGACGTCACCCCTTTAGGGAACGTTTTGGCACTAAGAGGAGGTCGTTGGTGATGGAGGAGAGTGGAAAGGCTTCCCAAAGCCACATGTCAAGCATCAAAACAACTTCTTTCATGATCAAGGCTCAAGCCCCTTCAAAATATCCTTGTGCCAATGCATGTCAACTCACCACCAAACCCAAACCCCCTTAGGTGACGTCATGCCTCTAAAGGTGACGTTTTGCCTCTCCTAGGAAAAACGTTTGGCATGTGGGGGCTAGGTTATGTCGTCCAAGTCATCTTCTAGACCTTCCAAGTTTGATATTTCTCATCCGACATGCGGGCCCTTGGCATCCACTTGTGGGCTTCAACCCCATGGAAACCCAAGCTAGGCTTGTTCTTCCAAAACTATCCACCAACTAGGTCTTGCAAAGAAAAATAAGCACGCCCTCCAAGGATCTCAAGTCATAACATCATGATAAGTGAATCCAATCAATAAATGAGCCACCTAAGCATGTGCATCAAAGATCACTATGTCAAACAATTAAGTGCTCAAAGACATTATGCAACTTGTCAAGCTTGAATATAGGAGGGTTGACGAGGTGTCATATTGGGTAGATCTTGCCCTAGGTCAATGAGAGTTTCCAAGAGATCCCATTCTAAGCCATGTAAAGTGGGTGAAGTGGTTAGGGTCAAGACTCGATGGGCATAAGGCTCATGACATACAAGAGGTCGCAGTGTCTCATTCATGGGTGCCTTTGTAGAGGGTGTGTGTACCTTCGTCCGCAATGCACTTTTTCCAAGCCCATTATTTTGACATTCTTTCATAAATTTAAGGAAAGGTTGAAGGCCACTGCCCTTGCATGGTGTCCAAATAATGGCAGTGTCACCCACAAACACCTAGTGGAAATGAAAAGGTTGGCTCGTGATAAGACCCTCTTTCTCTCAGCCATGCAACTGAGAGCCATTACCCTGGCTTGGTGACCAAATGATGGTAATGTCATACCACTAGATATTCATGGACATGATAGGTCGGCTCGTGATGAGACCTCATATCCTTCAACAAACCTTTTAAGCATTCTTATTCATATTTTATTGTGGGTCCCCCTTTTCTCAAAGATAAGCGTTTCATTGCTTTCTTGGGTGATCCCAAGGTGGCAAAGCCTTACAATATAGCATGGGTGGTAGAGCCAATCCTCTTTGCTAGGTGTAGGCAAAAGAATGCAAAAAAGGAAAAACTTAACTTGAAAAAGGAAAGCAAGTAAACCTAGCGACACAACCTTGTCTTAAGGACAAGTGGGGCAAACAAAATGAAACTTAAAACAGAAAATTAAATATAAGTCCTAGCCTTACGATTTTGCATGGGTGTCTAGGCCAATCCACTATGCAAGGTGTTGGCAAATGAAAAATAAAAACGCAGAAAAATACTTTTTTAGAGAAGTGCAAGCCCTAGAAACTCTCTTGGGGCTTGCTTA
>ML801454.1:0-14215 GCA_009831015.1 Picea engelmannii | reverse complement strand
CTGTCCCGGGGCACCAACAGAGTTATGAATTTGGGATCCTAGTGCTTGGCTCTTGCTCTGGTGACTTGATTTCGCTTGGTGGTTTGTTGGAACTCACTCTGGAGGCTTGTTGGACTCACTTTGGCGACTTGATTTCATGACTCAGACTCTGCTGGTCTCTCTGAACATATCAGTGAAGCACTACTCTCTCTGCATGCAAAATCAAAGGTTAGTCTCTCAAATTATTGTGGAATTTACTCTGCAACCATTGCTTTTTATTTGTCGTCAATTGCCTAAGGGGATGTTGGAAAAGGGTACTGTTACTGTTATGGTAGTTTGTTTCTAGCCGAGACTGTGGGAGTTGGAAGGCGAAACTTGCATGTGTCATGTAAAAGTGATTACAGAATGGAAGGCCATTTGCATTCTGGAAGATGCCCATTATGTGAAACCACTAACATCCACCAAGTTTTGAGAAGACAGGAAACTCTTACTGCAGATAATAGGATCTCAATTTTCTCTACGACTGCTAGGTTGCACTCTCAGGAGGAAATTAGAAGTAATGAATTTGTTTTTATTATAGATTAGATACTTGCACAGACAGAAGAGGCAAATAGAATCTCTTCAAGCTGAGTGTGTTACCCTTAGACAAATGGTCTTGAATTTAGCTAGAAGTCCCAATTCTGCTGCCTCGAATGCCAGACTGTCTATTGGATCAGTTGCTGAGGAAAATAGAGAAGAGGAGACTGTCCAGCAGCAGCATGATAATGGGTATGGATCAGGACTTTCAATCTATACCAGAGAATCAGGAGGAAGCCAACAGCAAGCATGCCTTTATCCAGTACTAGTTTTTAAATGTTTTGCAAATTGTTTAGTTTTGGGCATGTACTATAGAATTGATATCGGCAGTATCTTTTCAGAATCCTCCGTGAAGGATTGTCATGCTTTTTTAGTGGTTAAGTTTCAAGTTTTTGGGCATTTACAGAACATCAAGTTATGGGACAGACTCTAGATTTTTGTATTATTAAGCTGACCAGGGCAACTGCAACAATTTTCTAATGCAAAATATATCTGTTTCTGTTAAAAAAATAATAATGCAATATACTCCTAATATATTTATCAACAGAGCATGGTATGAAATGAAAAACAAAATGGCCAAACCCAACCTGAAGTGACCTTAATTTATAAGGCAGTCAGAGGTCAAAGCTAGCTGGATTTTGACTTATAATAAGGCACTGGACATACCTTAATTTATGCAGTTTAATCATCAATGGGCCACTTCACATTCACGGGGAAATTAAGATAACCAAATTCATGAATCTGCTACTCTTCACACACAATATTGGCTTTGAAAATAGTCCATTGAATTCAGTACAGTTTCAATGAATATTAAAGTAGCATGATAAGGCCCATCCGCATGCTTCCAGTCCAATGCCAGCTGCATCATAATCTCTTGTTTGGTTATTTCAGTTACCTTGTTGTACTCGTCTTTAAAGCCCATATATTCTATATTGTTGATCCTTTATTTCTGGCATGCCAGGTGGTGGTTGATAGTTAAGATAGGATCTAGGGCAATTTTGATACTATTTATCGCATTTATTGCCTTAGCTTGTGCCTGTGATAGCTACCCTAGTTAGTTCTTTCTTATTAAAAGAAAATGCCCTGTATGTACATATTATTTTAAACCACGATAACTAGCCAATGAAATGCATCTTTTCCAACAAGGCCTCGCCAGAATCCGATGGGCCAAATCCAGCCCAAAACACCCAAGAGTCAGTCGAACGGATGCTGCATTGACTCACAGGCATCAAAAAACCCCAGGGCACCCGAAAAACTTAATCTCAAGGACTGGATTTCACCATTCCAGAAATGCAAAACCGAATTTTACTAGATTGCAGTAGAATAACACCACAAAGGGACATCAAAGTGCATTCCGTTGGCTCGTATCCTACTTGTATTTTTTATAGTGAAAAGGAAGCATTTTCTAAGATAAATATATATATATATATATATATATATATATATATATATATATATATATATATATATATATATTCTGGAGCTGGTATTGTTCATCTTAGTAAGTCCAGAAATAAGCCCACGCTAAGCTGTATTTATTCTGCATCGATAAAATGCTCTATAAGCTTGTCTTGTTCAATCATCCAATGGAAAGAGGAATTTAGTACAAATTATTTGACCTAAGTCCAAATTACCTCCCCTCGGCGCTCAGTATAAATTCTCAGCATAGGCAGTCCGTTTGCATATAAATGGACCAAAATTTTAACCACCTTAATGGAATTTCTCTGTCGGGGAGAATTAACACCTACTCAGCCGACAGAAAAACATCACAGATTTTGCCTTTATTTTAAAATTGAAACTGTAGTTATTAGCCGGCCAGTTTGATTTGGCTATTACATTTGAATATCTCCTCGCTTTTGTAACGGCAAAAGTTTACCGTAATTTAACAGAGCCTATTTGAGGTAATTGTAAGAGAAATCAAAACGTCATGACCAATTCAATGTAATCGTAAGCGGTTTTCTAAGCAGAGATCAAATAAGATACAATTTCAGTCTAACTTCTTCCATCGAAACTTCGCCATGAAAAACAGCAATCCGCGTAAATTAAAGAGAAAATGGAGTAAAATAAACACAAAGAATCCAGAAAAAAATGAAGAAAACAAGTTGTAACCGGCCAAATGAGAATGTGCCAATGCAAAAATTAGCTTTAGCCTAACAACATGTGCGAAACGCCTCTTAAATCTCAAAAAATATGTTTTAATAGAAGCCTCAACCAACAGAGACGGGAAGAGTTTCGAACCTGGGCGGACGGATAACGAAATTCACGAGCTGTTCCATCAATTTCAATTTCTTGCAGAAACAAATCTTGGATGTCGCAACTAACACCAATCCTCCTGTTACTTGGCTATTTGTTTGATTTCGAAACTACAGGGGCAATTTGAAGGTTTATTTGTCGTTCCTGGTGCTGTACATTAACACGGGTGCGTTTTTGTAGCGTTTATGTGTGTGGGGTCTTTATTCTTTAATTCTCCCTCTCGAATTGTTTTCTTCCAGAGACCGAAAAGGTAAATATACGATCCTCTCTAACAAAATGTCCCCTGCAATATGGAATCGTTACAGTGCATTTTCACAAAAGCAATCGTGAAATATATTTTACTCTTAGCCTGGTCCTTTTCTTTCCCCATTAAATATTGTACCAATAATATTTTTCAATTAATAATGTTAGAAACACATCGCTTAAATATCGTATTGACGAAGTCATATTATTACAACTCACAAATAGTAAAAGAAATTGAAGAGATATATATATATATTAAATCCTTACGTGTTCTATTTATATGGAAATGTCGACATCAAAGCGCTCAATGGTTGTAAGTGTTGTGTTGTTGAGATGCATAATATACATGTATTTTGAGAGGGTAGCGTAGTTGATTGGGAAACGATTAGAGTAATTTTGGATCCCACTTCATCACTCGTTAGAGTCATCGTGGCACGAAAACATCCATGACCACGCTACTCTATTATACATGACCCACGCAATGTCAGCCTTAATGATTGGAAGGGGTAACATTTGATGTTTGAACCTTCTAACATATATAGATATAGACATTCTAATGACCAAGTTTTGACTCGAGTATATGATTATATGCAGAATTTGTTCCCTCTATACGCCCTAGTTGAGATATGTAATATTCTTAGCGTACAAAGTTATATAGCATCGACTTTATTTCTCTCTTATTTTAAATGTCACAAGGTATTTTCCTTTTATGGATCTTATATTAGATTGAGACGTTAAAGTCAATTCCACTTGTTCAAATCCATGTGATGATTATTGAGGTTTTCTACGTTGTTTATTTGAATGGCATAATACTTATAAAAGCATCCACGGTCACTAATTGGTCAAGTTCATCATGGTTTGTCAATATGTTAACGAAGAGGATCAAGTGTGTTGTTTATTTAGAGATCTTCATCATAGACCAACTTCGACACAGGTACTTGGTGCAGTGTTGGTGCCACGACTCATGGTTTTAGAGTCATGGTTTGTTCGCCAGATGTGAACACTCAGTTGAAAGATATGGATAATTTTATCAATTCCTGTGATGTTTTCATGGGAATCCATGGCACAACATTGACACATTTTATATTTCTTTTGTCAAGGGGTGCTTTTCTACAGGTGGTCCCTTTAGGAATAGAGTGGGCTTCTCGAATGTTCTTCAGAAGGCTAGCCATAAAGATGGATGTGATTGAATATGTTGAATACCAAATCCTACCTTAGGAAAGCTCATTGTGTGATGAGTATCTCAAGGTTCATCCATATCTAAGGGATCCAAAGTCGTTGAATGATAAAGGGTGAGAGGCAACCAAGAAGGTGTACATGGACAATCAGAAGGTCAAATTGCATTTGCCTCACTTGAAGAGGATGTTCATCAAAGCATTGGACTTGCATCACTTCAGAATTAATGGGAATTGAAGCGTGAGAGAACAAAGAAATTCATAATGGGAAATTTGTATCCAAAATCAAAGTTGTAGACATTCACCTTATAATCGACCAAGCATCTACCCACACAAAGAGATGTTCTTTGTAAGATAGATCCTAGTATCTTTGGAAATAATTGTTGTTTGTCTCTGAAGAATACAAACTTCCCTTTCTCCAAGGGCTTGGTCAGAATATCTGCAACCTTCTCATCTGTGGAAATATATCAAAGCTTCACTGCTCCTTTCTGGATTCTATCTCGAATAAAGTGATGTATGATCTCAATATGCTTGGACCTATCATGAAATACTGGATTCTCAGAGAGTTTGATACAACTCTGATTACCGTAGCATATCATCATAAGCTCCAACTCCTGACCAAATAAACATGTAAGCAATTTGCGAAGCCAAATGACTTCACAACTAGCCATACTCATTGCCATATACTCTGCCTCTATTGAACTGAGTGTTATAGAAGTATGCTTCATGTTGAACCAAGTAATCACTAATGATCCCAAGATGAAGCAGCACCTCGAACTGCTCTTTTTGTCTGTTGCATTGTCTGCCCAATCTGAGTCTGTATATCCCTACAACTCTACTCCATCTCCTCCAAGATATCTCAATCCATACTCCATTGTACCTCTCAAGTACCTGAGCACATGCTTTGTTGCGATCCAATGCACCTGCCTTGGCTCTACCATGAACCGACTCAAAGGTGTTCACAACAAAGCAAATATCTGGCATGGTGTTGACCAAATACAACAAGGACCCTACCAGCTTCCTGTATATCCTCAAATCCACCAACTCTAAATCTTAAGTGTCAATCTTTTTCAGATTGGTAATCATAGGTGTAGCCATCAATTTACAGTCCTCCATCCTAAATCTCCTCAAGATCTCTACAGCATACTTCCCTTGTCCAAGGAAGATCTCTCCTAATACATGACATACCTCTAACCCCAAGAAATAATGCATCAAGTCAATGCCTTTCATCTCAAACTCACTAGCCAAATTTGCTTTGCACCTTGTAGTAAGCTCATATGCACCTGTGAGAAATAAATCATCAATGTACAAAACAAGTATGAAGTACAAGTTAGGAACTGCCTCACTCTTGCTAAAGCCCATACTCTGCAAGTATCCATCGATCTTGGAATACCACACCTTAGGTGCATGTTTGAGTCTGTACAATGCTTTCTTAAGCCTACACACATGAGACTCCCTCCCATGTACCTCAAAGCCCTGAGGTTGCTCTATGTATACTTACTCCTCAATGATCCCGTTGAGGAACATTGTTTTCACATCCATCTGATGTATCCTCCCCTTCATAACTGAAGTAATAGAAATAACAACTCAAATAGAAGTGTGAAATAACAACTCAAATGAGGGTCAAGTTGTCATATCATTGTGAAGACATATTTTCTCATGTTTTCAAGGTAGTCAGGTAAAGTGCATATGGCTTTGAGGGAATGCTATGCAATCAAGGATTCCAATACTTCCTCCAAGTTTTTCTTGTACTTCACATCTTTTGCAACCAGTTTCTTTCCTTTTAGTTCACCTTTGCATATGGAAACTCCTATACAACTTGAGACTTGTTGTATAGTGATTCATACAATTTTAGAAAAAGTCTTCATGATATGAGTTGCAAAGTGATCTTCCCTATGAAAAAGTTCTCATGATGTGATTCTCTAATAGAAGAGATATTTTAGAATGGTGTATGGACGACTAGATCCATAAACAATGTTAGAAAATTCATCTTCCTATAA
This sequence comes from Picea engelmannii, assembly GCA_009831015.1. NCBI lineage: Eukaryota > Viridiplantae > Streptophyta > Pinopsida > Pinales > Pinaceae > Picea > Picea engelmannii. Next base: position 7,989 of record ML801454.1, on the reverse strand, counting down.
AACTTGTCTTGGAAGATGCCTGGTGGCCTAAAGCCTTCATATAATGCAATTTGTATGATTTTATGATCCAAGTCATCTATTCGATGAGCATGCCCATAACCATGTATAGGCTCTAATTCTCCATCATTATTAGAAGGGTTAATAGGCTATACGTTATTTTCGGTTTGGAAATCATGCTTAATGTTTTTTTTGGAAATTGTGTCCCATTCACTATTGATGACAACACCTTCAAATTTTCACAAAAGGGTGCCACACAATTAATTAAGATCATTCATGACATTTTTTGTTCTAACCTTTCAAGAAAACTATGCATTTTTGTATTCTAATTTTATCTTTATCATGATTGTTAATGTCATTGAGTTTGATAAGAATTTGGGAAGGGCTTTCTGCACTCTATCTAGATTTATAGGAATATTTTGTGTTATATCAATGAGGCCATATTGTGATCTTTGATAGCCAATTTCCCTTATTTGTGTGAAAGCCATTTATGGATATTATCCTTTCTCCCAATGAGGTCAAGTTGCTCATAGTTTATAGTTGCTTGTAGTAACAAAATTTTAAAGGAGATACATGGATATACAATATTTTGTTGGAAATAACATTGTTTCATTGTTTACATATTTGTTCCCTAAATCAAATGACTTTTGACTATTCCTCTGTGATTAATGAGGCAAATAGGCATACGATGTCAATGCCAATTCTCAATGTCAACCATGTCTTTATGGAAATGCATATGTTCACAAATAACGCAATCATAAATTAGTGTGTCTTGGATAGTCTCTAAATATGTCTCAATTGTCTTTGTGGCCTTGAGACATTTCTCTCCAACTTGACATAAAAAATACTCATGTTTTCATATTTCATGTTTCAGATGGTGCAATATTATTGGCATTCTATTATTAGTTTGTGGTATATTTCTTGTTGGACATGCATCCAAGGGGTCTTTGAAGTGGTGCATATTTTTTTGTTGCTACAACTTTTTTTCTTTGTATGCAACTTTTTTTAATCGAGCTTGCTTGACGTGGGAGGCTCACACTTTTGTGTATCATGTTTCAAATGGTGTAATGTTATTGATCTATTCTTGATAGATTGGAGTGTTTTTCTGATCCATATTATTTTTGGAACGAAATGAAAGCAGAGAAATTACAATGAAATACTCATAAAAAATGCAAGAAACAAAGAAATAGAACAACACTTGATTTCTATTAATGAAAGAATTGTAAAGAGACTGTAAAAATACAGAGTGCAAGACTCGCTAGAATAGTGGCAGCTTTTTCTCTGAAAAGAGATGTGATGGCTACGCTCATTCGCAAGAAGATGATTACAATGATGCTTTGAAGGCCTTTTTTATGATAAACAAGAATGGCAAAACCCTAGACATCCAAAAACCTAACCCTAGGAGATGAAACGCCAAAATTCATGTGGGCCCCATTTGGGTAAGTTAGTACATTAACTTCCCGAGGTCGTAACTTTTGCATACGATCTCCGTTTTAGGTGCGTAATATCCCATTGAAAAGGTCTTTTTGAGAACTACGCATTACGCCATCAAACTCTGACTTTGTCTACAGTTTGACTGTGGCGAGCCAAAAAAACAATGTTTAGGGCCCCAAAACGACCCTGGAAGTACAACAAGATGTGTTGACATGAAAACATACAAAATAAGTCGGTTGGATTAGGTGGGAGGCCACCAGTATCCACCTGGAAGATGTGTAGGGCTTCAGACACCCCCAGAAGTGTAGAACCCACAATTACAAAGAACTACAGAAGAACGTGATGCACTAAAAACTGACAAGAGGAGCCAGTTGGAACAGGTGGGTGACCATCAATATCCACCTAGACCAATCCTCCCCCTTAGGAAGCAATAATATCTATTGCATTGAATGCCCAGGGAAGAGGGGAAAGCATTTTTTGAATCTGAAGCTTGGTGAGTTGTGTGCCTTGTTGGAGAAGTTGTGCTTCTTGGCTTGTGGAAGACTGTCACAAACCTGTTGTTGGAGGGGTTGAATCTGTTCCACCAATCTGTTGTCTTTGGGTTGGATGGGGTATTGTGTAGGCACCATTTTAGGTGAAGAAACAATATCTTATGTCTCTTTGTCAATCTGTTTTTGTTAGATAGAAAGTGTTGAGGTTGCATTGGTTGTAGTGGTCTTCTGTACATCCTTTGAATAGACTATGAAGAGGATGAATTTTGCAGTATGAGAGATTACCTTGCGGTTTTGTTTTGGTAGAGTAGTAGTCGGAACTACCTCTAATATCATGTAGAGTTGACCTCCCAGAGTAATAATGACACTACGAGGTCTGGAATCATAGACAACATGATGTTTCCACATATATGGTAGGCCCAAAACAACATCACAGAAATCAAGAGGGGAAATATCACACACTACCTCATCCTTGAAGGTATGGATGCCATAGGACAGGAGACACTGATGGTTGACGCGAAGATCTCATCCCTGGGGAAGCCATCCGATGTTGTATGGTTGCGGGTGTGGTGTTGTCGACAACCCCAATTGTTTGATGACCTTAGTTGAGATGAGGTTCTTCTGGCTATCGTTATCAACAATGAAATGTAATGGGGTCCCCTTCACCCACATCTGTGAATGGAAGAGGTGCTCTCCCTCTCCAGGACCTACCGGTTCTTCTAGTTGAATTGTTGTGGTTGCGACAGTAGCAGTGGGTTATGCGTCGATGATTTGTCTGTTTTCAATATTTTTTGGATCAGATTCCAAATCAGGGTTCGACTCTGTGTCTTTGACCTCAACCACCAATGACTATTTCGAGCGATATCATCGGTGTTGTGCCAGGGGATTTTGTGGAAGTCACACCACTTCCTAGTGTCATTCTTTGTCTTTACTTTACCCTTTTTGTCATGTGTCTTGGATTGGTTGTCTAGAGGCTATTGGTTAGGGACATCTTTATCGTGCTTTGGTTGTTGCATATTTTTAGACCTGAATTCCCATTTGTTCTAGTGCCTAAGTTTCTGCTCGATTTTGACAGCATATCGATAGGCAAATCCCAATGATGAGATGTTTAGGAAATCCATTTCGGTTTGGATGTACCTATGTAGAGCCCTATGGTATTTCAGAACCAAATATCGCTTGAAGTCTCGGATAGCCATCTTGGTGCGCAAGGTATGGAAAGTATTTGTGAACTCTGACATTGTTTGGCTCTTCTCTTGTCGCAGTGTGGTGCATCTCATGTGTTGGTCTTCATATTTATCAACAGGATAGTAATGTTCTTTGACCGCATCCACACAAAAATCCCAAGTGGGCTCGACCCCATATATTCCATATTCCTCTGTGGAACTTTGCTGCCAATAAGTTTCCCACCAATGTTTGACATGGGGGAGAGCCTTGAGGAGTGCGAAGGTGACCTTTTCCCTGTCGAAAAAATTTTGAACAGAGAAATAACCTTCTAATAGATTTAACCATTTTTCTAGAGCATCCGCATCTATCTGACCTTCAAATATGGGAATATTAAAATTAACTTGTACCTTGAAGGGAGAGGTTCCTCCAAAATGGTCACTTGATGAAGATGCGCATGTTGCTATCGGCAGGTGTTGAAGAATGTGTGCAAAATTCTCCATCATTTCGTCCCTCTGTCGCGCGAGAGTTTGCTCAAGCAATAGGTTAATAGAATATTTTGCTCCGTCGTTTTTCTTTTCTTCCGCCATCGAGGGTTTCTTGGGCGTGCGAGAGTGATTGTCCTCAAGCGAGACAAACTCGAGACCCAACTGGCTATACTCAGACCTCGTCGGGGACATGCACTGAAAAACGATTAAGAGCAGCCTACTCTGATACCACTAATCCGGATTATTTTTGGAACGAAATGAAAGCAGAGAAATTAAAATTAAATACTCATGAAAATTTCCAGAAACTGAGAAATACATCAATACTTGATTTCTATTAATGAAAGAATTGTAAAGAGACTGTAAAAATACAGAGTGCAAGACTCGTTAGAATGGTGGCAACTTTATCTCTGAGAAGAGATGTGATGGCTACGCTCATTCGCAAAAAGATGATTACAATGAGGCAAAGGCCTTTTTATGATAAACAGGAATTCCAAAACCCTAGACATCCAAAAACCTAACCCTAGGAGATGAAACACCAAAAGTCATGTGGGCCTCGTTTAGGTAAGTTAGTACATTAACTTCCCGGGGTTGTAACTTTTGCATACGATCTCCGTTTTGGGCGCGTGATAGCCCGTTGGAAAGGTATTTTCGAGAACTACGCATTATGCCATCAAAATCTGACTCCATCTACAGTTTGATTGTGGCGAGCCAAAAAAACATTGTTTAGGGCCCCAAAACGACCCTGGAAATACAACAAGATGTGCTGACATGAAAACATACAAAATAAGTCCGTTGGATTAGGTGGGAGGCCACCAATATCCATCTGGAAGATGTGTAGGGCTTCAGACAGCCCCGGAAGTGTAGAACCCACAATTACAAATAAGTATAGAAGGACGTGTTGCACTAAAAAATGACAAGAGAGCTAGTTGGAACATGTGGGTGGCCACCAATATCCACCTATATCATTTTCTTTTTTAACATGTATCCAAGGGATATTTGAAGTCATGCAAGTTGTCTATTTTTATATTTTTGATGAATCTTACTTTCTTTATATATAAGTTATTTTAATTGAACTTACTACCTATGTACTTATTTTTCCATGGATGCTCTTGAACCAAACATGGTTGTCCAACCCTGTCCTAGAGAAGTCTGGCGGCCTTGTAGGTAGTCATTTGCATTTTCTATTTGTTGTTTCAAAAGAAATTGTCATACAATTACATACACTCCCATTACTTTTGTTATAAGAGAACTATGGCAAAGTTTTTAAGTGTGCATGGTGAGGAGTTGACACATTTTGCATTAGGTAGAGTACCTTTGATGAATGTCGAATTGAATGTAATCTCAGAATAAACATTTGCATTTCAACATTCCATATGTATATGCTAATATGTGGAAATGCACATAACAACTAAACTGTTAATTTGTCTCCTTCCATATTGTGTTATCTGTATAAAGATGATAACTTGATAACCTAGATTTGCAATTTGAAATAAAATGCTCACATCTAACAATGTTATATGTAAGATACTTCTCCAAGCATCTATTTTTCCTTATGTCACGTGGAAGGAATGAATTGAAAAATGTATGTGTTATACATTCTCATAAAGATGCCATGTCAAATAATTGTATCATTCACTCATACACAAATTTGAACAACGAGTATGAATGGAAATCACCAACACTAGTAGCAGACCTGAGCGATTTTTGCTTGTGGAATAAACAAACTTGTTTATCATAAGATTGCAAGAATGCTTCTACAAGTATATAAAGATATATTGAATAATAAATGATTGATATGATGATTTACAATGAACCTCGTGACAATATACTTATATGCATTAACTAGTTAGAGGTGAAATAGTATGTGCCCTTTGACCTTTCATTAAGCCTAATGATTAATATTATTTATTTATTGTTGTTGTTTTTTTATTATTATGTATGTTTGTTACATTACCACCCCCCTTAAGAAATGCTTTGTCCTCAAAGCATAGTAAATATTATTCTCTGTAATTAAGTGTGTTTCCCCGGGGGCATGATTTTTGTCTTTGTCTGGTTCTAGGGATTATATTGCCTCTCAATTTGTCTAGAGATCCATGTTGGTGTTATTTTTTTGGTGCATTCCAAACCAAAACAACAATAACAGAGACCTCAAAAGAAACCCATGTCTATTATACAGACTAAGCAACCTCAATTTATCTAGAGATCAATTGACCCTTCTTGTCTTCACCATCACCTTTGGATTCATCATTTTCGTTCTTATCGTCGTCCCCTCCTCCCTTTTTGTTTTCTCCACCATCTTTCTTCACCCCACCACCATATTTTTTTTTTGTTAAATAGGGGGTATTATGGGTAGCATTGCTAATTTCATGGTTAATGTTGACGGTAAAATATTCTATGCACCTATTCACTTCTTTGTCAGACATTGCAACGACATTCTCAACAAGAAGTAAATTACTTGAAGAAGAAGAAGAAGAAGTATTAGATTTGTTGTTAGGAGGCTTGCTAGTTTTCATTGTTGAAGAATACTCATAAGGAGGCAAATTAGTATCTACATTGATGTAATAATATGTGCATATGTTTTCATTCTTCTTGATGAATTCATGTAAAGATCAATGGTTGGAGGGGATTTGTACATACTTTGGGGTTGAGAAATGAGGTGGAGTGAACTTAATAAACAACATTGTTAACAAATTGTGAGCATGATAGATCAATTGACCCTTCTTATCTTCACCGTCACCTTTGGATTCATCATTTTTGTTCTTATCATAGTCCCCTCCTCCCTTTTTGTTTTCTCCACCATCTTTCTTCACCCCACCACCATATTTTTTTTTGTTAAATAGGGGGTATTATGGGTAGCATTGCTAATTTCATGGTTAATGTTGACAGTAAAATATTATATGCACCTATTCACTTCTTTGTCAGACATTGCAATGACATTCTCAACAAGAATTAAATTACTTGAAGAAGAAGAAGAAGAAGTATTAGATTTGTTGGTAGGAGGCTTGCTAGTTTTCATTGTTGAGGAAGACTTATAAGGAGGAAAATTAGTAGCTACATTGATGTAATAATATGTGCATATGTTTTCATTCTTCTTGATGAATCCGATGTAAATATCAATGGTTGGAGGGGATTTGTACATACTATGGGGTTGAGAAATGAGGTGGAGTGAACTTAATAAACAACATTGTTAACAAAATGTGAGCATGATATATAAAGAATCGAAAAAATGAACTACAATCTTATGCATACCTCTGGAGCGTGATAACATCTGGTTCCTACAACTAGTCTATTTGTTTTAAAATTTTGATCTGAAAATGAGCAAGGCTACAATCAAACTTTTCAAGCACTTTTCATTAATTGAAGCATCAAAATGGAGGCTCTATTTTTATATTATCTGCAAATGTGATTCCAAAGCATTGAGATAATAACATTCAACATTAAAGATAACATACATGCATAAAAGAATGAAGTGCAATACTATATTTGGAATCCCCCTATTGGTTGTTGTGACAATTTGAGCTTTTTGAGCATTCTACTCTCTTAACTATCTTATTAACACACAATCAAATTCAATTTGGTCTTGTTTGGCTTATTTCAAGCTCCCTATCCTTTAACCTTTGGGGAGGCCATCCCCAACTTATTTTTGAGTTCTGAAACCTTCTCGGATTACAAAAGTACATGTCCAAGTTGATGGGGTCAGATTTCATCAAATGTAAGCATAGTTTGCAAAAATTTCAACATTGACCCCTTTCATTGGTCACTAGGAGGGCTCCATGTGAGCCGGGTCTTACACAAAATGTAGAGGGGATTATAATAATTTTTCAAAATATCCAATGGCTCGATTTTTTGTGGGAATGCATTGATTTTCCATATCTTTTCACTCTCAATTGGGGTGTAACAACCTATTTTCTTTGAGAAGCATGAACTAGTTAATGGTACTTCTTGTTGCGGGTTCTATTGTGCTTCATGCAACAAGTTGAGCGGGTACTTCCTACCTTGGCTGAGAAAAGGATCCCTTCTATTACCCCATGAAGGTATACATGCCCTTGTTATGTCTTTTAAGGGGTATTGCAATAGTAATTTTACTACCCTTAAAAGATCAATTTAACAAGTATCAACATTAACAAGTGCATGCCTGACATTTTTGTATTTGCTTTCTCCCATAACTTGATTTTATGGTTTATATCCATTAAATATTGATGAGGATTAGTGTGTTCTCTACTATTGTTGGAATCATGTGGCCTTACCTAAGTTGTCTACTCTCCTCTTTTTATGTTAAGTGTGCACAGTACTTGATGGATTGATATAAGTGTGCTTTTTTTAGACATTAGTTGCATTTGTACTTCCAAGTATGGATTTCATTTTGAAATTGTGTGGAATCTCTCTCCTACTAAAGGCAAGTGGATTTTAAACAACAA